>JAOTIZ010000201.1:7387962-7405697 GCA_027123425.1 Erythroxylum panamense
TGGTTTAGGTGAAAGGCTGTTTTCATAAACCCTAACAGGACAGCCACCTTAATGTGAGGTTTTGACATAGTTTGAATGGGAATTTGCTCTGAAGTTCTTCTTGAGAATTGTAGTATATTGTCTGAGATTTTTATTGCTATATGGTATGAAATTTTTCGCTAAGGGGATGTGGAGTTATGAATTTTGGAAGATTGGGTTATTGTTGAGAATGATTTAGGTAGGCTGAAACTTTGTTTGAGCATTTGAGTTGCTTAGAGATGGAATTGGCTTCCAAGTTATTCATGAAAGTTGTAGACCATGTTTTTATCTTTCTTTTGACATAGAGTTTCGAATTATTGGCAAAAGGAATGGAAGGTTATGATTTTTGCAAAATGGTATACTGTTTTGGGAAACATTGTGTACGCAGTAACTTTAGTTGCATTTTTGACACCCTTAGAGATAAAATTGGTTTCTGTGTCCTTAATGATACTTGTAGAGCTCTCTTTTATCTTGAAATTGATACCAAGTTTGTCCAATTTGGAGTTCGTAGTAAGGAGTTATGACTTGTGAAAGTTGGGATGTCGGCAGAAGAATCCAGTCGGTCACTGTAGTCGACTTAGTCGACTATAACCTCTGACTAGTCGACTAGGACATGTATTTTTCCTACACTGACCTCTCTCAACTATTTTGTTTATAACTTTTCCGTCCGATGTCCGATTGACCTAATTCTCGAGGCATCGGATTTTTGAAATTTTTAATTTCATTTATTTGTGAAATTAGGAATTTTTAGAGCCGAAATTGAGGGGGATCGGTTAGGTCCAAGTGAGGGGTCCGGGTAATGATTTTTCTGATTCGTGTTTTGTTTATAATTGGACCTATAGAGGTTCGAATTGAGTGATTTTTGTGTCTATGGGTTTCTAATTTTTATAGGAAGATTTGGTGACGGGAAATTGTGCAATAGTGCCGGGAATGTCACGAACATGCATTGTACACATTTTAATTGCTACATGTGCATTATTTAATAATTCTGATTGTGCAATTGGTAATGTGTGATCATTGTGATCGTTATAGAGACACAGTTGGAACGTCATCCCACGGACGTTGCCGAGACTTCCCGGCATTAGCTCGGAAGCTATGCTGACCTAAACCATAACAAAACTTTACAAATTTATATCTAACAATCCTTACATCCAAAATTCACATAAAATACCTCATTAGAAAGTTACAACAATCCTCTACAACTTTCCAGAAGGTCACTTGAGCCAATTTCACCTTTAACATTCCCAAATAAATATCAGAACACAAAAAGCACAAAACCTATACACATAAAGCATTTACACACCAAAACACATTTTGGCTGAATTACCACCTGAACATTAACAGACCATAACTTTCATTCTACACATAGAAAAATATCATACTCAGTGGCGTTAGAAAGATAACAAATAAATCTTCAACTTTCATGAAGACCAATTTCACAAAATCTGTCTCCTTGATCCTGGAAAAATTCTCAAAGTTTCAGGTCTTCAATAATGGAACCAAAATCCGGATACTATTCATCCAGCACACATATCTCAACTTCCAAGCAAAATTCAAAGCTCTTCAAGCCATAATTGGACAGAACTTCCTTCATAGGAATTCTAGCCATACTTCTTAAGTTTAATTTAAACAAACCTCAACTCAATAGCATAACCACATCAAAAGTTATAAACAAATAACTGAAACATGCACAAGTTCCATTTTCCAGATTTCAACCAAAACTCTACTCCTTTCATGCAAGTATCAATACCACATCAATAACCATCCCATTTAACCAAGAATTTAACCACAAATTTATCAAAACATTTACTTGATTAATTAATCCCAATTGGCAGCACACAACATACACAATTTTCTTCCCTAAATTCCCATTCATCTAGCATCATAAACTTCATTGAAAACACTAAAGTCACATTCTTTAATTACCATGTCATTTTCCCTCACACAAGCATACAGTTATACCCATACAAACCTATCACAAGCTTTATGAAATTAATACACCAACAAGCACAATAAATGCTTCTACCTACTAATCAAAGGACACAAAACAAAATTCTCACCTAAAGAAGTTTTCAATCTTCAATTCTTCAACACTTTAAACTACTCCAATTCCACTTTACTCCACACCTACGGTCATCACTCCAATACATATACAAATCATCATCTTCACAAGGCTTAAGTTTGGTCTTGGTTGTGACTAGAAAAGAGCAAGCAAGTAGCAAGGGAAACTTTGTATGGGAGGAGAAGAAGACAATCGAAGGAGGAGAACACCAATGGAGAAGAAATAAAGCTACGGATGAAGGAGAAATAATAGCTTCCAAAGTGACTTCCAAACTTAGAATGTCGTAGATGAATGAATGGAAAAAGACAAATATATTAAATGAATGAGGACACTTGTCCTTAATGGAGAAAAAGACAAAAACACCAATTAATACCATTTAATCAAAGAACCCTAATACAAATTAATCTTTAATCCATCTAATGCTAATGGCTCTATAACAATCCCAAAAATCATTTATCCCATATTCCAGTGCCATTGGGCCGTACTTTTCGGTACCGAAAACCCACTCAGTCAGCCAGTTGGAAATTTTTTGGTCCGGACAAGTACCCCGAAAAATTCCAGAAAAATTCCCAAAATCCCCTAAAAATGGAAAACACACCTAGATCACTCCAGATTAATTTTTCAAACACAATTATCACATAAATCTCACAAAATTGCATTTAGACACATATGCCGGGAAATGTCATGAATGCATGTACAATCATGTGCATATATAAAAATTACCATTCATATAAATATAGAGGCTATAAGATGCATGTGCATGCCGAGATATATTTAAACATTCTTAACCCGTCCCAAATGACCAATTTACCATTCCCATCGGTGATGAGATGTTACACATTGTCCAAATAAAGTGTACTTACTTACACTTTTTACAGCTCATAAATACAAAATAAGAAGTTGGACATGTGAGAGATATTAGAACAAACTTAAGAAAAAAAGGATCATATATAAATGATTCAAACCATCATCACTTATCAAACACTAAGATATTTTTGCACCACTTTTTTTTCTTGAATATAAGTAATTAGTTACTGGCCTCGAAAATTTTGAGATTCAATAAAATATATTAAGATGCAAATGTGCAAGGAATAATCTTTAGAACCATAAATGATATTATAAATTTCATCTTAAAAATTGAATACTAAAATGAAAAACTTCAACAATATGTTTCTAACTATAGAGAAACAAAACCTAAAGATTTGAATGTCAAATATTTATATTTTTAGAATTTGAATAAAGAGTGAAATGAGCAAAAAAATTAGTGTTTAAAAAATCGAATTGATATATTAAATCGCAATGAAAAAAAACAAGATTTTACTAGCTGAGTTAAACTAAATTAAATTAAACTAAAATTGATATAATAACTAAAATAAAAATTATATATATATAAACTATAAACTTCATATATATGATTAAAAACCAAGGGTAGTACATATATGACAATCAAATGTTCTACCTCCTTTTTAGTAAGGGACATTAGGGTGTTATAAACCATAAGCAAGGCCACGAAAATGTTTTAATCCCTAGATACCTTCACAACTCACAAGCCTAATTGGTTTATCACTACGTTTTGAAGTCCATAACTTCCATTTTTACAGGGCTTTACTCATCATTCGTATCCAGTGATGCATTCTCGTTGTTGTCACTGAGGATGATAACTTTGACCTCTTATTTTTTAGCATTCTCGCTCTCTTTAGTCATGGTACATCTTTTATTCATTCTCCAAAAACTTATACTGTACTATTATGGATGCTTAAATCAACACCAAGGACCACAAATCATATAGTGATAGTTTTGTATATCATCATATACAAAATATTTATTTGAAAAAATCTCTAACTTACTGAATTTTAGGAAAGACTACTAATTCAATGATAACCAATCTTAAATGATGTAAAACAATACACATCATAAATGATATTAGAGACCTCTTACAAAACTTTCATCGAACACTTAGTATACTATTGAAATTTATCCCTAATTTGTTTCAAAACTACTATCTTTTTCCATTATTTACTAATATAACCCTATAACAACAAACAATGACCCATTAACAACCTAAATAACCCTCACAACTCAATCTACAGTAACATCAAGACATCAAATATACGATTCACATACAAAAATTGAAGATCAGTAAGTGGACAGCCAACCTCGAGATGGAAAACCCAAGATAATGGAAGTAATTGTTGGAAGAACGAAAGTAGATGGAAGATGACAGTGCGCAGAGGAGCAACGAAGAAGAAAAAAATGAAGAAGAATGGTAGGGGGCCCTTCGGGTATGTAATTTAATTAACAATAAAACGATGTTGTTTTTCTTTAAATTTAAACAACAATATCGATATCGTTTGAATTTATAGATTGAATGATAGTTTTGTCGGTAAATTACTGACAGAATGGAGTTTTTGTACGTAATTTCCCTAATTTTTTTTTCGTTGGTAAACTTCGTCGCTTACTTTTACCATAAATCATCGCCTACTTTTACTACGACTTTCACTATTCCGTCGTTAAATTCTATAGGCAAAGTTTTGCAGATAAATTTCTGCTACTTTAAACGATGATTTTTTTTTCCGTTGCAAAATACCATATTTTTTGACAAATTTATCCATCGCTAATTTATTATAGAATTTTTTCTTTTGATAATTTACAATTTTGTTTTAGTGCATAAAAAACAAGTTGAAGAAAGAAAATATTTAATCAAGTTAGACTTAATTAAAAAATTTAAGAAGCTTTATTATTAAATATAAAATATTTAATAAATAAGGATCAATATAATATTGAATCTTATTTGGACATAATTGATATTTAATTCAAATTATTTATAATTCTAATTAAAGTTTAATTAAAATTAGAATTTAATTTCAATTAAATTATTAAAATATCCAATATCTATTATAAATAGGCTTGAGTAGGGATGTCAATCTTGGGCTGGCCCAGCTTGATTTTGGCCCAAGTTTTCTAGGCTACGGGCCAGCTCGGCCCAGCCTGTGGCCCTACCAAAACATAAAAAACGATGTTGTTTTGTGAAAAATGATTCAAGGGATACGACAAAAACAAGAATCAGGATTTAAGATTCATACTTTATTATGATTTAAATGTTAATCATTTTGTAAAATTAAAATGATCTTAGTTTTTGAAAAATCAAATAAAAAAAGTTTAGTAATTATTCTACTGCAAATGAGATAGGATCTTGACCCGATTTTTTGACAACAATATTCTTCATTCTGATATTGATTCTCTTAACTTTCACTGGAATTAATATGACTAATTGACGAGAAGTCAATAGCTAAAGTCTAGCACTGTTCCGTAAGATGAGATTTGTTCAAGCACTTGAAAAATATATTTGCAATTGAGCAATCCCATTGAAAAATTTGAGAATCTGTGGTTAAATACAATTGCTTCTTCCTGATATAAAAGTACTCAAATTTTCTGATGGTAAACTGGCAAGTTTTATTCACTTGATAGGAAAATTTTTATCTATCCAAAAAGGAAAAAGAGGTTTTAAAGGTCTCCACCTATTTATGGCACTGTTCTTTTTCTTAGGTTCTCAAAATTTGACTGCATTTCTTCCCTGCAGAATCTTCAGTTGTAGCTTTTCACTGTAACCTTAGCTTGAGGACCACCTTGTACGTAAACAAAACTGCACTCTGACCCAGGTTTCAAGACTTTGAGCCATTGAGGAAGCTCATATATGTTCTTCTGCTGTGTTGGAGAAAGACCCCAGAGTGACCCCGAGAGGTTTTCAACCACCAGCTTTAGCTCTGTGATTGACCTTTGAGATGTGTTCTTCATTGTCACCTTATGCCTGTAGTAAGTTGTTTTGCCTACGGTCCACGCTTTGGTTATTGTGTGAAGAAATTGAACAGGAACGTCTGCAATGCAAGAAATTCGGTAGGGTCATTTTTATATATCCTGGAATTCTGTACCACTGTGATGATTACATGCTTGCTAGGTGAGTGTCATTTTTTGAAGAGATTGAATATTGCTGCTCACCTGGTTTCCTGATCGGTGCTTGTACTTGGTGCTGATAGGAGCCTGCAGTCATAGAAGGAAAAGTAAATTGGTATCAAGATGTCCAATGGCAACGATCGGTGTTTAGGAAATCAGATAGCAGCAGTGACTACTCACCTTGTGCTGTTGAATGTACAACTGGGGATTCTCTACGATAAAAACCTGCAAATATGTGCTAAAAATTTTAGATTTGTTCATGAAAGAAAGGAGAGAGTCAGATGGTTCAAAATTAGCAGGAGAAAACACGAACCTGTGGCCCCAGAGGCACTATGGAGCCTGGAGAAGAGGCCCACAAGAGGAGCATTGCCAGATAGTGTAGGTTCTGTTTGTTCATAATTCGAACGTTCATCAGAAAAGTTGTCCTTCTGATCCGGCCCTCCCACAAGAGCTCCGTAAATGACATTAGGATTTCCCTCAGGACGACGGTACCATGTTTCAAATCCTTGCACACATTCCACTGGGGAGTGGAGGGTGAAAACGGAGGCAATGGAAGCACCTCTATGGTGGACGCGTACAGGATATGTTGATCCAAACCCTACCAGATAGCTCATGGACTTGGGGTTCTTGCCCAGAATGTAGTTAACCTGTGCAGTCAAATTTTAATATATCAGATTATATGATTCTTATAGACGAAATGTAAAATTCTGAATGCCAATTTAGCAGTGAATAAGATTCATTTCACATGTTTGAGGAGGCTATGCTTGCAGTCTAAAGAAACCACCAAACTTTCATAATTATATTAAGAAAAGAGTATGTTGGTTGGTACCTGTGACTGGGCGAAATTAAGGAGCTCCTGAGGTTGGAATTGACCTTCTGGACAAGTAAGCTTGGATTTTGCATCAGACATATAATCGGAGTAGACTGCTAGAAGAAAAGCAGCAGCAGAAACATACTGCAGGTTGTTCCATTCTCGTACATACATTAATCCACCTAAAACATCAACATAATAAATCAAACGTTTTCAGAAAAAAGGGAAGAAAAAAATTAACATACAATAAGATAATAGAAGAAGTGTTTGTATATTCAAACTAACCTGGAGTTTTATTAATGTTGTAGCCATCATTCTTTTGAAGACAAGCACAAGCAAAATAATCTGCTTTTGCTTGATATTGTTTCAGAGTGGAAATGTAGGCGCCACCACGCCCTTCAAGCAATATCTGCAATTCATCAAGTGCTATCTTATATTCACCAGGTACCCAAATCTGAATGTAGTTTGGTAGAATAGAGTATGAAAAGTTCAATGCTTTGCTATTTAACCCTAATGTACTGGTGCAAAGTGTGTATGCAGGACATAGACGATAAAGTTGACTTATTGGTAGTGTATACCTTGGAAAGAAGAATTTGAACCCCAGCATACTTGGTATCCCAAGAGAACTCTTTGACAGCCCATCCAGTTCCTCCCATGTATACAGCATTGTTAACCACGTACTTGAGGTAATATTCATCATTAGTTGCCCTATATAACCATGCAGCAGCCCATAATAGCTCATCCTGAAATGAAGATACATCTTTTTAATTAACATACAAGCATCAAAACTAAAAACTAAAAAGAAATATCACCGAGCTACACAAAACACTCTACGAACCGAGTAGCCTGAAGAAGTGTAGAAATGCCTGGCATTCTGAACGGAATCGTCGTAAAGGCCCCGGAATCTGTCGGCAAAAGAAAATAGCTGCAACAGGAAATCAGAAAAGTGGGTTTGTTATGTGTAACTAATGTGCTATTTATATAGTTGCAACTAATTGAGAAAAAAACAAGAGTTGGCCCGCTTCAGTTTAAAAAATGCCTCAAAAAGTGCTGATCATGTCCCATAAATTATTATGTTATATATATATAGTTGTATGTTATTATCTTTCATTACCTGCTTAGCATGAACAAGGAGAATATCAGAGTAGGAAGAGTTGTAAGGTCTGAAAGCAATGGAAGAGGCAGCCAAAGCGGCAGCAGTTTCACCAGCAAGGTCAGAACCTGGATGATTCGCATCAATTTTGTATGCTGTCCTTGGAGTTGTCATATCTTCTGCACGCTCCCAGCAATAGTGATCAGAGTCACCATCCCCAACCTGGAATTAATAGTTAATTTGCAGACCAAAATCAAAATCAAAATCAAAACCAAAACCAATTTTCCAAATTTGAATGCTAATTGATTGAACTATTACTATATATATGTATCGTATTATTTGCCCCTTTTTAGTTGTTAAATTGTCAACCATGAGGTTGTCTTCCGTAGATATTAAGTTAATAAAATACATTTCTTATTTGGCTTTTGAGGGGTTGGTGAGACTGCGTATGTGCTAAGGTGAAGGTAGTTGAGGGAAATTTGGTTTCCAAATGCAAACTCATTTCACAGTTTAATTTCATATCAGCATTGTTGACTCCATGATCACCACTACAGAAGGTTTTTCATGACAGAAGTACAGTTGCAGGTCTATGTGTATATGCTATCAATTTACATTCTTAAATTTAAGTACCTGAGCCCAGAGAAGATTAGGCTGTTTGTGAGCTTTGAGGAAGTAGTCAGTGCCCCATCTGATAGCCCACAGGGTATGTCCCATTTGGTTCAAATCAGTGATCTCCTTCCTGAAATCAACAGCTCCCCATGCAAGCATTGTTACAGTGAATGCCATTGGCAACCCAAACTTCACATGATCCCCCGCATCGTAATAACCTCCCACCAAATCCACCTGCATCCGTAATTAATACATTCGCACCACCAAAAACACAGTAATATCATCATCGACTACGTAAAAAAATGAATCACAACATATTCTTAAGACTTAATTAACATATATATATGAATGATATGAGGCTTGCTCACCCCTTGAAGAAAGCCATCTTTGAGTCCCGAGTCTCCTCGCCACCGAACTCTTTGGTTTTCCGGTAGCTTGCCAGACCTCTGTGACTCGAAGAACTGTAAAGTTTTGTCAAGGGCGTCGGCGTAATCGAAGCCTCCAGCAATGGCTGCTTGGAAATGAAACATGCCAACTAGAAAAATGCATATCCCGCAACTAATAATACCGTTGATACTCCTCATGGTGATTTCTCCTACTACTTCAAAGGGACAAGAACAGCACCAAGTTATTGCTATGCATGCATATGATTTAGAAGATCAAGTACTGTTATATTTATATATATACGTATGCACACAGAGAGCAAGAAGGCTTGAGGATAAAGAAGAAATTAAAAAAGAGACTTGTATCTTTGTGCAACAATGAAACACATTGGGAGGTGGTAGTCTCCACGTTCTATTGATCGGTTATAATAAAATAATACACAGAGGTCCACCAAGTAGAGCTCCCCACGTTAGGTCGTGGGTTCCGTACGTATACCTGCGCATCACGTCTGAAGCTGGAGGCCATGTCACTAGTGGTCTTCTAATCAATGATATAATGGGATAACATATATTATATACCTTACTTAGTAAAAGAACTTAATTATATTAATCTGTTATTTATTTTAACATTTTAATTTGATAAAATTTTAAAAATTCATAAAAATATGTTCAAATGTCTGTAAAACAATTCAATATTTGAAATTGATAATCTTTCTAAGAATTAAATTTGATGAAAATAAATAAATTTTAAATATTTCCCAAAGTGTTTAATTATATTGTTATTCATTTTAAAAATAGTCATCTACAAATCTAAGAATATATCTAGGGGATGAAATTAAATTTTTATTACAAATAAGATTAAATTTTAGTTTTAAAGTTTTTTCTACAATATAAAGTTTTTGAATTTTTTTATAATGTTAGTTCAGGTTACTGACTTCTTGTGAATTAAGTGAAATGTGAAATGAGAGTAGAAAATGAGGGCATAAAAACACATTTTTAAATATAATATATCGACTAAAAATAATTATATTTCTTTTACAAAAGTCATATTTCAACAATAAAATCACTTACATTTTACATTATCTCAATTGAATAAGGGTAAAGTTGCATACTATTGAAAAGAAGACTCCACGTTTCAGACATCTTCTTGTCTTTTATTTTTCTTAGGTTCTATCAAAATAATTAGTTTCTTTTCTTAAAGATTGATTTTTTTTTGAAGATTGTACATCTACCCTAAAAAAAAAAAACCTTGGTGTTAAGTAGTAGGAGTCTCCTCATCAACCAAACTCATATTTCTCCCACCCTCAGACCTCGTTTTTATGATTATTTCATCATCTATTAAGGTGCTTAACGATAGATCTTATAAATGGAGCTTTTCACAGGCTAAAGACATTCCTTTCTCTATGTCTAAAATTGGGTAGAAGCTTCCTGAAAAGATACGTGATTGGAAAACTCTCTCATTAATGGGGAAGAAATTTTCATTTTCAAATTCAATCATGAGAGCACTACAATAAGAGTTCTGGAATTTGGCCTCTGACATAATCAAGGAAAGTTTATCATGCTTTAGAAATGGAGGCCAATAATGGATCTCACGAAAACTAAAATATGAAAATAAGGAATTTTGTTCGTAACTCTCTCTCCCAACAACATAAGGAGTTACTTTTAAAACTTTTTAGTTTAATGGATGTCAAGCTTGCCCTTTTTAGTATGAACCTTGAGAAAGCCCCTAAACCATATGGACTGAATGCATTCTTCTTTCAGCAAATCTGGCACCTGATGGGAGACTTGGGAACTAATTCAAAGAGCTCAATATGATATACATTTGTCTCATCCTTAAGTAGCCAAATTCTTGCATCTTAAATGATTGTAAGTTAATCTCATATTAAAATGTGATCTGAAAATCATCTTAAAGATGCTTGCAATTAGACTAAAAAGGGTACTAAAGAGTTATATTAATCTTAATCAGGGGGCATATACAAAAGGAAAAAGTATAGGTGATAATTTGCTTTTAGCTTAAGAGCTCTTTAAGAGCTATCAAAGTAAAAGGCTGTTAAGATGTTGCTCATAAAGATTGACTTTAATAAAACTTCTGATTCAGTTAACTAGACATCCCAAACTATTTTTGGATTTCCTAATCAGTTTATAGATTGAATAGCGAGCTACATATGAGAACATCCTTTACAATTTTAGCAAATGGGGAGCCTACTCATACATTTAAAGGTGCTAAGGGTTTAAGATAAGGGATCCTATCTCTCCTTACTCATTCTCTATCTTATATAGGTGCTAACTAGGCTAATTGCTCACAAGATTGAGCATAAATAAATTTCAAGTTATATTTTAAATGATCTCTTCTTCTTAGTAGGGCTAACCCTAGTTTAATTTAAACATCAATGCAATCCTATCATTACTTTAGTTTGATCCTTGGGCTAATAATAGAAAGAAGCAAAATTTATTTTTATATTTTAGCTAACTTTAATAAAGACCTTATCATTTATACTATATCAGGCCTTACATATTATGAGCTCCACTTGAAATATTTGGGGATCTTTAATATTGAGATTTTCCAATCTCCTTTTTATTCCATATGTAAAAGAATCAATCATTAAAATAATAACTTTTATTAAATACTGATAGGTTACAACTTATTTATGTATTTCTTAACAATCTTCACTCACTAGTATAGCCACCTTTAAATGCCCCAAAAGCTTATCAAGGATGTAAAGAGAATTATGAACAATTTTTATGGACTAACAATCATCTAGGAGCCAAAGTCAAATGGTTTGAAGTATATGATGCTAAGGATGAAGGTGGTTTGGGGATAAATTCAATTATGAAAACTAACAAGATGCTTTTATAAAAGTGGATTTAAAAGATCTTCACAGTCTCTAAATCAATTTGGGTCAAATGGTTGCATACTGGCATCATCAAATATCAAAAAGTTTATAGAGTATCAAAGCTTATCAGAACAATTCCTAGACACTCAACCAAATATTGAAGTTGAAAAATATTATGTTCTAGGAAATAAAAAATCATTGTGAGAAATAAAAAACACACTTGGTTTTGACTAGATAATTGGAATGATTTAGGTCTTTTACACTTGATCTAAGGATTGGAAAATTTTGTGCTATTAATCCCCCTAAAAGCTAAGGTTAATTTAATCATAGACGAGGGGAATTCACACTACAAATATAAGGGTTTTAACTCCATCATGAATAACATCCCTAACTATAGACCTAATATGGAGGTACATGATAAGCTACTATAGAGGAGACATATCTCAAATTACTTCTCCAGTAAATTTAATTTAAGTTTATTCAAATTTCCTAACAAAAAACAACTTAGTTTAAAAATAACTCCCATAAAGCTTCCTTTATGCTTTGTTTAACTATCAAGTAGGGCTAAAGAATTTGCATAAGTTAAAGGTTTTACTCAAATAAATATGGTCTTCAAACTTACAACCAAGGCCATGAAAATTTGAACCATATACTCTTTGATTTTTTTTTGAAGAGATACTCTGCTTATTGCCTGTGAGAAAAACACAACTCCCAATGTGTTTGAAAATAGGGAAAATTTTAAATTTTCAAAATGAAGCATTGAAGTAAACAATATTGAATCTCTCCTAAATTTCTCTCTCTTTCTTTGCCTTCTCTGCTTTTCTTCTTTGTCTACCTTCTCCATTTTTTCTTTAATTTCTCAACAAGGAGAATATTAACAAACTAAGAGCAAAAATAATAAGATATAGATTATATGGTTGAAAGAGAGATGTTAATTAGATGTATCAATGAAAAAAAAACTAAAATGTAGAAAAATTGACAAATGAAAGGTGAGTGATATAATGTGGATAAGCATTTGGTTTTGTTACGCATTAATATTTTTATTAATTTTAAATATTATAAATTATGGTAAATTAATTAAATTAAAATT
The DNA here is from genome assembly GCA_027123425.1 of Erythroxylum panamense. Classification (NCBI taxonomy): domain Eukaryota; kingdom Viridiplantae; phylum Streptophyta; class Magnoliopsida; order Malpighiales; family Erythroxylaceae; genus Erythroxylum; species Erythroxylum panamense. The sequence goes on from JAOTIZ010000201.1 coordinate 7,400,814, forward strand.
CATATATTTAATTTATAATATGCTAACATGGAAATTAAATTCATATGATAAATATGCTAGTTGATATGGCAAGTCGCATTATTGACATTAACAGAAAGACTAACGTTGGGTTATATTTGTCAAAAATTAAAAATTTGAGTGTTTGATTGTTACTTTTTAAAATTCGGGCTTGAGAAATTATGAAAAGTTTAGAATTTTTTTGTAATCAACCAATTTTTTATACGTAACTCATTTAAAAAATATCTCTTTCTTTCGAAACCTTGACACTCTGAAAGTTTTAATGGCATTGGAATCCAATTTTGACCTAGTCAATTAACTTTAATTGAATATGAAATTTCCAAATTTGCATCCTCTCGATTCACAAAACTTTCCTAACATTTTCAATTAGACATGAAGATATCTATTGGATAGTCAATTTCTTACACAAGATCTCTCTTCGAATGGTTGTTAATTTGATAATTGCATGACTTATTAAACTACTAACTCTCATTGTGCAATCTAATTTGATTACTTTTAAATCACTCTCTCCATTTGTTGTTAAAATATGAGCATGAACAATTATCACAAACACCATAAATTGATTGAATTAACAATGAATAAAATCACAAAATAAATCCAAAATAATGCCCAATATGAGTTTAGGACTCCATAGACATGATGAACATCTTAGAAATTCAATTTGGTGTGTGGCTGTTGCTTTTTTTGTGTCTTTCATGTTCTTAAATTGTACTTTAAGGTCCTAGGGTTGTTTTTAGGGTTTCTCTACTTTACTAGGTTGCAAAAGTACCCCCAAACCCTAAAAGATACGATAAAGGGCATGCCTAGAAAGTGCTTTCACAATTGTGACACGGGTGTCATGATCATGCATTTGGAAATTTACTTCTATCACGATCATGATAAGCAAGTCACAATCCTGCACTAATTCATTTAGCCACCATCTTCTTAATTCTTCAATTTCCTAGTTTCCATCACTAGCAAAGATATTAAACACCTCTTGAAACATAAAATTAAGACCTATTTCTTGCTTTAAACAAAACAAACATTAGAATACATACAAATATTAACAATAACATAATTCTAAGCCTATATACATGATAATAATATAATAAACACTTAAAAACACACTTAAACATCTAGCAAAACATAGGGTAATATACACCTATCAACATCCCTACACTTAGTCATTTGCTTGTCCTCAAGTAAAACTAAAAACAGAAACAACACAAAACATATAACTATATAAACATGCATTCATGCAATAATACAATAATGGAACAATAGCATCAAATCTCATGGAATTAACTTAACCTTAAAAATCAATCATTCAAAATATGCCAACGTTCTCACTTATTCTTTTCATGTTGAAGTGCTTTGATTTGAATATACATATCAATTAAAACATAACACTCTGTTCTGACACTTATGGCCCTTGTAAGCATGCACTTATTATTATTAATCAATCAAATAGGTAAACTATCATTAAGTATCCTTTTACGAAAATTCTTTCTATTTTGAAAGATAGTAGGTTTATTTATTGTAACGCCATTTTTAAATATCTTCTTGAATGATAATCTAGTATTTTAACGCAAAGGCAAACACCTTGTATGAATATCCTCCGATTACTCAACTAGGCTATGTTTTTTATTTAGCTTAGTTGGAGTGTCATTCTAGTCCTTTAATGCGAAGATAAATATTTTATCGTGAATGCCCCCAATTACTCAATTATATCACATCAATTTTCTTAACCTAATATTTGGTAAAAAGGGCCAGCTTAATTGGAACTTAATTTACACTCCTTTTTTTAAGACCACCTTATTTGTTTGTAATCCTCACTCTCATAAAAGTGTACTAATAATGATAACCAATTCAAATGACTATAATTATAAATGTTTATGAATAAAAGTCATAAAGTGAAAGAATTGATGTCATATCCTAATTAACATACATATTCATCCCAAAGATACTTAAAACACAAAGTTCATAAGTAATAATCCTTTACAAATTAAATGATCATGTTCAAAGCTAAACTAATTCTATTCAATTCTTGCCACTGACACATTTAGACAATGCACACATATGCAACAAAATGACTATAATATATCAACCTAATAAAAAACTAACGCAATCTAAATGCCAATTTACACACAAATGATATGAAAAGAATATACATCCCCACACTTAAACAACAAATTGTCTTCAATGTGAGAAACAAAATAATACAAATAGAGACAAATAAAGAACAATAAATACAAAGTTAGTGCAAGAACACTTATAGTAATTGAGGCGATGTTGACGTGTGCGATGGAATTTAGAGACACTTCATGCCATAAAATTCCAGCAATCCAATTCCTTACAAAATAATCATAAAAATAAAAATACCAACAAAATAAACATATAAATAAATAAATAAAGTCCTAAGTTTTGTGTTGTCTCCCAAGTACCTCTTAGTTAACATCATTAGCTTGATGTGCACTTCACTTTTATGCTCAACCAGTGTCTATTATGAGTGACTTGCATCCACCTGTGTTGCCCAATTTCAGTTTAGTAGCTTGTAAATAAGCTATAAATTGCAAGATAATTAAAAAGACATAATTAATCAAATTAAACAATTCAAGTAAATTCACTAATTTCTTTTGCATAACAAATTGTAAATAAAATCAGGAACGATGAAACTCCCTGAATCGTCGATGTACTCTAATAGTTTGTATTGTGGGAGAGTGAACTGCTTTCTTTCTTCCTTATTCACCCTCGTCTCCTCTTTTTCTTTCGGTTCGTGAATAAGGACTTCCATATATTCTGCAAATTCAATCTTTGTTGTCATATGTTCTTCTTCCTTTTCTTCATCAGCTTCTTAAATAGAGACTTCCTTATATACATTAAGCTTTATATCTATCACCATATGTTCTTCTTCCTCTCCTCCTTTAAAGATTCGACTACATCAATTATCATGAATGAGCCACCTCCTTCAAATTCTTTAATACCTTATTCATATTAAATTTCACTTGTTCATTACCAATTTGAAGGATGAGGTTGTCTTCATGGACATCTACCAAAGCTTTTCCGGTGGTCAAAAATAGTATACCAAGAATTAGTGGAAAATTTCAATCCTCTTCACATTCTAGCATAATGAAATCCACAAGAATGATAAACTTGTCTACTTTTACAGGTACATCCTCCATCATGCCAAACAATTTTTTTATTGATTGATCTACCAACTGAATAAGCATAGAAGTTGGCGTTAGATCTTCTAGCCACAATTTTCTGAAAATTGAAAAATGCATAAGGTTTATATTTGTGCCTATGTCATATAAATATTTTGAAACTCTAAATTACCAACTACATAGGATATTGTAAAACTTCATGGATCTATCAACTGTTGGCTACCATTTGATTATCGTCTCAAGTGTGCTTGTTTGATAATGTATTTAATAGACTTTGAGTGTATAGATATGCTCTTTAAAGCTTCCAAAAAGGGCAAGGTAATTTATAATTTCTTTAGTTATTCCACGAACTTTGCAAATTGTGTATCCAATTTGTTCCTCTGAAGTCTTTGTGGGAAATATATTTTTGGTGGATAAGGAAGAGGAGGAATGTATGGAGGGTCTTCATTCTTTTCTTCTTCCTCTTTCTTCTTCTCTTGGTCTTCTACAAGGTGGTGTTTAACATGTTTTTCCGCTGGTTCTTTTAGCTCTTTCCCACTTTTAAGTGTGACAATCTTATGGTGCTCCATTGGAATTGCTTTTGTGTTGCTCGAAAGGCTCCACACACTTTATATATATATAATAAATTGGCCATTTGGCCCACTTGATCTTCTAGATTGTGAATAAAAGAGGAATGGTTTTTAGCTACTTCAAACTTCCCTTCCAACCTCTTATGGGCCTCATTCATGCTTATGATCTTGCCCATGCTCTTGTCTAATTCTGAATCCCATGAACTAGACTCATCTTGCAGAAATCCTGAGGGCCATAAATTCCTATTTGACCCCTTGCATTATTAGACTAAAAGAAATCTGGGTGGTCCTGCCACCCCAGATTGTATGTATTCAAATAAGGATGATTACTTCCTAGACAAAATTGTGCTTCATTGAAGTTAAATTGTTGCACGTTCGTTATTTTCCAATAGGAAATAACAAGTCGTGATATGAATCTCTCATCAACATAGGTCCCATCCTTGTTGAATTGCTTTAAATGGAAAGAAAGAGGTTGTTGTTAAGCTATTCACTTGTTTGTTAAGGTTGTCAATCTTAGCCTACAATGTTGTCATCGGATTTATAGCAATCATTCCTTTTGGATCTTGAAAGGTTGACTATTATCTACTTCGTTTTGATGTCCAAAGATAACTATTATTTGTCATCTCTTTAAACAAATCGTGTGCCACTTGCACTGGTGGTTTTGAAAATTCTTAATGATAGGCGTTGTACCTTGGCCCTTGAATTCCATAAAGGTCCTTTGCTCTCTATGATGTATTTCCTCCATCATCATCCTTTTTATTTCTTCTTGGCTTTTAACTCTTTGGATTCCTCATTCTTGCCTTATAATTTCTAGATTGTTGTGTCTTCTACTTGATGTCCAAACTTTCTTCTTCTTCCTTTTTTTAACTTCTTGGGACTGGGTACCTCATTCACACAAAAAACGGTAATAATTCCTTAAATTAAAGGAATTAAAACTATCCTAATGCTAAAATCCCTAGAAACAGTGTCAAAAACTTATTGAGCAAGTTTTATATATAATATGTCAAATTTTCTAGAAATTTGACAGAACTTCGCCTCAGTTTTAGACCCTTTTAGAGTGTGAATTGGATCAAGTAATCTTCATGAAGATTGTAGTAGAAGTTCATAGCTTTCCAAGGGTATATCGTTTGTCTCATTTGGACTTAGGGTTAAAA
>JAOTIZ010000201.1:7464892-7477175 GCA_027123425.1 Erythroxylum panamense
TACATGCATATATGAAAGGAATACCTCATAATATATTATTAACAAGTCATAATGTTAATACATGAATCACAAATATCTATTGGCCTAGGGCACACTACTAACAGTAATGGCACCGAATTAATTATTGTGTAATTGTAGAAGACCTTTGGGGTCATTGTTAATTTCTGGCTTATTATGAAAATTGTTCCCGCACTATCTTTTTAATGTATGTGTGTATGTTTTACAAAAAAAAGCTATACTGAATTTTGACAGAGTGTTGTAGCACGTCACCCTCGCAGGAAACGAACTCGGATATCACCATCGATATCGGGTTCAGGTCTTATGGGAGTGGGGTGTTACAGGTGTTCTTCCCTGCAGTTTGCTTAAATCTTAACATTTTCTGGTAGCTTCACAACCAATTTCAACCTCAAAACTCCCCACAAGCCGAATCTCTTCAATCTTAACCAACCAGAACGTCAACCATACAACTATAATTGTTTCCGAATTCGACTCAACACTTCAATCAAATAAATCTCAATCCACAATTCAATTCCATTCAAACCCCTTTAAATGTAAAAACACATTCCAACATTTCAGCACAATCAAAATCCACACATCAGTTTAATCTCAATCTTTTTCAAATGTAATAGTACAATCAATACTTCAACCTAATCTCAACCTACCATTCAATTCAATTCAACTCACAATCAATCAAAAAATTTGAATCTCAACCAACAAATGCAACACTCTCTTTCTAAACTTAATAACAACAAAGAGCACGTACCCAATAGCCTTGAAGTGGGAGGAGCGTTTGGTTGAAGGTTGGCATCTATTTCTCCCCCCAATCTCAAGAAATTCCTTTGAATTTGTTAGGGAGCGAGAGCGCTTGCCAGAGAAGCGTCTGGTTGGAGAAACTCCACCTAGAATGGAGTTTTTAGGAGGGATGGAAAAGCAAAGGAAGTGAGAAGATGAAAATGGCATGGGCGAAGGAGAGAGAGGGAGGAAGAGAGAGCGATAGACAGCGGTGGTAGGGTAGGGAGAAGAGTGCAGAAAGAGAAAAAGAGAAAGGGTTTTAAAAGACGGAATTAAACAATGTCCGTTAAGCAGACATGAATGTCCATTTAATGAACAATTACAGGTTAGATTGAGCTTTTAGAAGACAAATGTTCGTTAAGCGGACATCAATATCCATTTAACAGACATTTACGGGTCAAGTTGCGCTATGTTGCGTCTGATGTCCGTTAAACGAACATTCTCATCTTTTTCAAAGTTTTTCCACCTTGTCCACTCTTCTTTTCTAACCATTCGATGATATCCTAGGTCCACATGCATGATGTATAAGTGCTAAAAATGCGAGAACATCTAAATAAATCAAAGAGACATTACCACTTACCTCCTCCATACTTTACATGAGTCTCACCTCTAGGGTTGAAGAGTCGTGATCACGCCATTCCTCATATTATTGGAAGATGCCATTGGAATGTCTCGCAAACACTATCCCTATGCACACACAACAACTAGAATAAGAAGATGTGACAAAAATTGAAAATTCAAAAAGAAAATAACAAAAGAGTTATAAACATTGGGTTGCCTCCCAACAAGTGCTAAATTTAATGTCCTTAGCTAGACTCGACCATTTTGATATCAATTTTGGAAGATGATGGTGGAAATACATCCAACCATTTCTTCCTCTAAATAATACTTAAGTGTTTGCCCATTGACCACAAAGGGTTCTTCATCATTCCTTCTAATCTCCACAGCTCTATGTGGATATGCTTTTGTCACCACAAAGGGTCCCGATCACCTTGATCATAATTTCCTTGAAAACAATTTCAAATTGGAGTTAAATAGAAAAACTTTTGACTAGGTTTAAATTCTCTTTAAAGGATATGCTTGTCATGAAAGGCCTTAGTTCTCTCCTTGTATATTTGAGCATTCTTAAAAACATCAAGGAAAAATTCATCTAGCTCATTTAACTCCATTAATCTCCTTTGGTCAGCTTCCTTGAGATCATAGTTCAATTTTCGGATTGCCCATAACGCCTTGTGCTCAATTTGAACCGGAAGATGGCAAGATTTTCCAAAGACTTACCTATAAGAAGACATCCCTAAGGGGGTCTTTTATGCTGTCCTATATGCCCCGAGAGCGTCATCAAGCTTCAATGCCCAATCCTTTCTTATGGTATTAACAATTTTCTCCAAAATTTGCTTGATTTCCCTGTTCGATACCTCAAATTGCCCGCTAGTTTGAGGGTGGTGGGTGGTTCTAAACTTAAAATGACACCCATATTTTGCCAAGAGAGATTTGAATTGATGGTTTTGAAAATGCACCCCGTTGTCACTGATTATGGATCTTGGAACACCAAACCTTGAGAATATATGATTCTTGACAAATTTGACAGTAGTAGCTCCAATGTTGCCGAAGGATACTAGAAATGGTCCTATGAAGTCCAGACCCCATACGTCAAAAAGTTCCACTTCTAAAATGCCTGATTGAGGCATCTTATTCTTCTTACCAATATTGCCCATTCTCTGACACTTATCACAAATCATGACGAAAGTCCTAGCATCCTTAAAGAGAGTTGGCCAATAAAACCCATATTGTAAAACCTTTTCCACTGTTTTATTAGCTCCATGATGTCATCCATACAGAGAACCATGATAATGATGCAGAACTAATCGCATCTCCTCATCGAGTACACATCATCTGATCCCCCCATCGTTACATCTTCTAAAAAGCAATAGATCTTCCCAAAAGTAATTCCTTACCTCATATAAGAATCTCCTTCTTCTATGATATAAATAATCCCCAGGAATGATGTCGGACACAAGAAAATTAACATGATCAGCATACCAAGGGACATTGTCCTTAACAGACGACAAATTCTCATCAAAGAAGGCATCATTAATTGGTTCCTCTCCCGGCTTGTCTCCTTGTTCCAGTCGTGAAAGACGGTCAGCTACTGAATTTTCAGACCCTTTCTTATCTTTAATTTCTAAGTCAAATTCCTACAAAAGTAAAATACATCTGATCAATCTTGCTTTTGTATCTTTCTTTGTAAGCAAATATTTTAAAAAAGAATGGTCAGTGTAAACAATGACTTTTGACCCAACAAGATAAGACCAAAATTTATCGAATGTAAAAACTACTGCTAGCAATTCTTTCTCTGTAGTTGCATAATTAATTTGAGCATCATTCAAAACCTTGCTGGCATAATAAATGACATGTAATTTCTTATCCTATTTTTGCCCTAAGACGACCCCAAGTGCATAGTCACTAGTATCACACATCAGCTCTAAAGGGAGATTACAATTCGATGCAGCCATTATAGGAGCTGAAGTAAGTTCCCTCTTCAACCTGTTAAAAGCATAAAGACAGTCATCAGTAAATTCATAAGGAACTTCCTTTTACAATAAAGCACACAATGGTTGAGGAATATTGGAAAAGTCCTTAATGAATCTGCAATAGAATCCGACATATCCAAGAAAATTCCTTATCACTCTAACCGAATTAGGAGGTGGCAACTTGTTGATGACTTCTATTTTTTCAGGATCCACCTTAATTCCATTGTTAGAAATTTTATGGCTTAAGACGACTCCTTCTTGTACCATAAAGTGGCACTTTTCCCAATTCAGCACGAGATTGGTTTCTTCACACCTTTGTAGAACTTGTTCTAAATTGAACAGACATGCATCAAAAGAAGAATCAAAAACAAAAAAATCATCCATAAATACCTCAATTATATTCTCCACCATGTCGGAGAATATGGACATCATGCAACATTGGAAAGTGGCAGGAGTGTTGCACAAACCAAAAGGCATCCTACGATACTCAAATTTACCATGGGGACAAGTGAAGGTGGTTTTCTTCTGATCCTCCAGGGCTATTAGGATTTGGTTATAACCTAAATAACCATCTAAAAAGAAATAATAATCATGCCCCACTAATCTTTCCAACATTTGATCAATAAAGGGGAGAGGGAAGTGATCTTTCCTGGTAGCTACATTCAACTTTCTATAATCAATACAAACCCTCCACCCTGTCACAACTCTAGTGGAAATTAATTCATTCCTATCATCAGAAACAACCGTTATGCCACCCTTTTTTGGCAGAACCTGCACAAGGCTTATCCAAGTACTATCAAAAATAGGATAGATAATTCCCGTATCAAGTAATTTAAGTACCTCAGATCGCACAACTTCCTTCATGTTAGGATTGAGCCTCCTCTGATTTTCCCCACTAGGTTTGTGGTTCTCTTCCATAAGAATCTTGTGAACACAAATAGAAAGGCTAATCCCCTTTATATCAGCAATATTCCAAGCAATAGCCAATTTATGTTCACGCAACACCCTTAATAACTTCTCCTTTTCAAAGGAGTCCAAAGAATAAGAAATGATAACCAGATATGTATTTGCTTCTCCCAAGAATGCACATCGCAAATGAATTAGAAGTTGTTTTAGTTTAAGGTTTGGTGGGCTCAATATGGAGGGTAATGATTTAGGTTTAGGAGGGCCTAATTCTTCAATTTGGGGTCTATACCTAAAACCATTACCTTGCAATCTATATGCATAATCCACTAACTCATTGTCTAATTCATTCTCATCTATTCCTAAAGTTAGGCATGTTTCTAAAGCATCATCACACATCAGGTCAGGAATAGATTCAACTGTAAGAGAATCAATTACATCTATTCTATAGGTGACTTCATCGAAAGAGGGACCACTTAAAACTTTAAAAATGTTAAACACCTCTTCCTCATCACCCACTCTTAAAGTTAGCTTACCATCTAGGACATTAATCAATGCTCCACCAGTGGCTAAGAATGATCTTCCTAAAATTATTGGGATCTGCATGTTAAACTCCATCTCAAGCACAACAAAATCAGCTGGAATTATAAGCTTACCAACTTTCACCAGTAAATCCTCAACTATACCAATGGGATATCGAATTGATCTATCAGCAAGCTGCAATGAAATTGTAATTAGTTTGAGTTCACCAATTCCCAACCTGTTATGGAGAGACAAAAGGATGAGATTAATGCTTGCACCTAAGTCACAAAAACATTGAAAAACATTAGATTCACCAAAGTGACAAAGAATAGTGAAACTCCCTGGATCCTTTAACTTAAGGGGTAGTTTATTTTATAAAATAGAACTACACTCCTCAATTAAGGCTACCGTAGTAAAGTTGTCGAGCTTCTTTTTGTTGGAGATGATTTCCTTCAAGAACTTGGTGTATGCAAGCATCTCAATAAGAGCTTTGTAATAGGGATATTGATTTAGATCTTCTTGAAAAGGTCAAGAAATTTTTGAAATTTTGAATCATCATGCTTCTTCTTAACCCTTTGAGGGTATGGTATGGGTGGTATGAAGGAAAGTCTGAACTTGGTGAAGACTCTTTCTTTTGTGTTGTTTCTCCTTGCTCTTAACTTTCACCCACATTCTCACTTTCAACATTCTTGGCTTTCTTCTTTTTAGGAACCACACCTTCTACCAGCTTACCACTTCTTATAACAACTACCACACAATCTTGTTTCGAGTTCACTTGGGTATTGTTAGGCAGCTTCCCTTTATCTCTTTCACTCACCTCCTTTGCCACTTGAATGATTTGCACTTCTAAATTTCTAATAGCAGCTTGATTTGACTGAGTATTCTACTCCATTCTGCTCATGGCTTGAGAGCTGGCTTGGGCACTCTGATCCATCTTGCTCATAAGTTGAGAAAACATATCCTCAAGCCGATCTACCTTTTTCTCCTACAGGGGAGGGAATTGTTGTGGTGCAGAAGATGAAGGGGATGAGTACTGCTATTTTAATGGTGCTTGGAACCCTAGTGGTCCCATTGGTTTTGCAGCCCCTTGATTTTTCCATGAAAAATTTAGATGATACTTCCAACCTTCATTGTAAATGTTCAGGAAAGGATCAAATCTCTGACCTTGCATACTATTGTTTACATAGTTCACCTCTTCATCTGTCAATGTTGCCTCAATATTCATACAACCCACTGCTGTATGCCCAAATCTCCCACAAAAAGTACAAGGATCCCTACTAGACTTGTTGTCGTTTACTAACAAATTAAATTTCTTATTAATCTCAACAACTTGATAGGCCATGTCAGATTTGGAACCCACTTCATTCAGAGTAACAACTTTGCTCCTAGTCACCTTACAATGTGAATTCTCTGTAACGTTCTTGAAAATATTCCATAATTCTTGGGAACTCAAGTCACTAATATTCTCCCCAGCATTCAAATCCACCAAAGCTTGGTTGTGATCAGTGAGACCATAGTAGAAGAACTAAGTCAATAAGTACATGTCAAATCCATGGTGAGGACATTAATTAAGAAGATCATTAAACTGTTCCCATGCTTCATGAAATTTTTCTCTGTCCTTTTGTGAGAACCAATGTATCATCTTTCGGAGTTCAAGAGTTTTATGGGTTGGGTACCACTTCATCATGAAAGTCTTCATTACCTTCTCCTAAGTATCAATGGAGTCTATTTCTAAACTCAACAACCAATTTCTTGCTAATCCTTTCATACAATAAGGAAAACACCTTAGCCTCAACTTATCTTTAGATAGTCCATACAAAGGAAGAGTTCGAACTGTCGGGTAGAAATCTCTCATGAAGGCCAGAGCATCTTTACTAGGCATCCCATTAAATTATGGCAACTTCAACAAATGAATTTGTTTCAGCTCATACTTCCTTGTTGCTGCAGTTAATCGGATGCAAGAAGGGTTGCCTGCAATAAATGACATATGATAATCTGAGATTCTACTTACCTTCAGATTAACAATAACTGGCTCAGCTTGATTCCCTTCATTGAATTGCTCATTCCCTATATCTTGTTCCTCATGCAGATCCAGAATTTGATTATTGTTTGCCATCTTTCTTCTTCTTCGGGCATTGTTCCTTCAACAAGTCTGCTCAATTTCAGGGTTTAACTCAATAAGCTGGTCATTATTTGAACTTCTTAAATGCCTTAAGTGCATATAGTTCCTTAAATCAAACAACAAGAAGGATTTCAAGATTAATCAATGGAAGAAAACTTCAGGCAATAAACAAAAAACAAAACAATAATTAGAATTAATGGTAGCAAGACTAATTTTAGTCCCCGGCAACGACGCCAAAAGCTTGGTCGACAAAATCCGTAAGCGTACAAAATCGTTCCTAGTGCCTACACATTAAGTATTCCAAGGTCATCTCCCACAAGGACTAAATCACTCACTGCCAAATTAATTCTAATTACATGAATGAAATTGACAATAAACTTAAAAGGTGATTGGAGTTTGGTAGATAGTAAATTGTAAAATACTAAAAAATAACAAATAGGGATAACTTGATGATTTGAAATTAGGACTTGGGGTTCACCTAATCAAAAGATTGATTAATACATTATGAAATTGATTTAATGTTAGGTTATAATAACAGTTGCACAACTTTACCCATATTCTTTCTCAAGACATACAAGAGCATCTAACTAGTTGATTATCATCTCTCAATGTGCAAACTAACTAGTTAAATCCAAGAAGAGCAAGCAACCACAAGTTATCACATGCGCTTAGGATATCTCTATCTCTAAGTCTAAGGTGTTTATCTTCCTAGGGCATAAACCATACTTCACCTCTCAGTCTATCATATGATTCCTAAGATTGCATCTATGGAGATCAAGCATAGAAACAACAATAAAATCTAGGAGAGATAAATATAACCTAAGAACTTTCATTTAACACTCATCAATCCATAAAATACAAATCAATCCCTAATTAGGCTACATCCCTCACCCTAAATGAGGTTTAGTTCTAGAACATGATACTAAAAGCCATACACATAAAGATGCTCAACATTTAAGAAAGAGTATAGAGAGAATGTAGAAAGAACACAAGACAAGAATGCTTCCAATTCTTGATGCAATCTCCAAAACTTCCTATCTTCCTCTTAATTTGTGGCTCCTTAAGTGGTAACCTCATTTTCAGTTTCCAGCCTCCTAATTAGGTCTCCAAAAGGAGTATTTATATTGTCTTGGGTCTAAAAAAACCTAGTTTTTACTAAACAGGGGAAGGCAGATCGTCTTTGGGCAGTCAATGTCCGTTAAACATACATTCTTGAGTCTGTGGAGGTGAAGTTGACTGGCGATGTCCATTAAATGGACATTCTCGAGTCTAGAAGTGAGTTTGGCCAGGTGATGTCCGTTAAACGGACATACACCCATTAACAAATTTCACACTTTTGCGCCTCCAGTCAATGGAATCTCTCCTCGGAGCCTTCGCGGAAGTTATAGAACTTGGAGTCCTCTTTGAAAGCATCCTTCAATAACCTTAATCTAACATCTACAATAAAAGTTATGCCTTTCACCCCCAAAATCTATCCATTTGTACCTATCAAGCAACAAAGTTGAAATGTGTGAGAATTAACCAAATTAAGCTTCAAATCCATATAGAAATAAGTCAAATTAGTTCCAATTTAACCCAAAAATATATAAGAATAATTTGACTTATCAAATTCCTCCACACTTAGACTATTGCTTGTCCCCAAGCAAAACAAAAGAAAGCTAACTACTAAATCCTTAACCAAATTTTTGATTCCACTTTCATAGGAGTACGGTGGCATTTAGCATATGCCACAAGCCTTTAAACCACTATGTGTCCATAATGAAGGAGTTATAGTCTCCTGAGGGTTTACTTAAAATGGATGGTACCCACAAACATTTCTCTTCCATCATTTCACACCTAATCATCACCATAGATCAATCCAATAAGTCGAGAGCATTATAGGTAAGAATTGAAACACAAAAACATGTGTGCATAATACTTCATAAATTAGATCACAACCAAGTAATAATAAGACCTCATAATGCTTCAATTAATCAAAATCACTTGCCATGACTAAAGTCTCTAAGCGTTCACATTCACACACAAGTGTTTAAGGGTTACTTTCAATCATCTTCTCATGCATGCCTCTTACCATAAGCTTGTATTTTATCTATTTCTCCATTACTCCCATTTATGACACGTCTATGAATCAAAAAGGTCTTTATTCCTTAGGTTGTAATGGGGCCAAAGGGTAAAGTGGGCCATGAAAGAAGGGATAGGAATTCAAATATTCAACAATTAGTAGAGCAAAAATCACCAATCTTACAATTATGATGTTTAAGAAACTCCACCAACTCTATTGTCACAATTTCCTTCATTCCTTCACCTTGAAATCTGACGTAAGCATGCTTTGCTTATTATTATCACTTTTGTTTTTGTTTGTTTTTTTTGCTTTTTTAGCATGCTTCTTCAATTACCATAAAAATACCCCCGCACTTCTTCCTTTGTATACCTATAAATAAATGCACAACATTAATAGCTCTACTAACCATTGAACAAGGGCAAACTTGTTTTTCTTGGTTCAAGGTCCTTTGGATTAGTTTTACAAAGAAAATGGCTCAAATACAATCACTAGGCACAAAGGGTTAACAAGGACTTTATTCCATGAATCAAAAAGGACTTTATTCCTTAGGTTGTAATGGGGATAAAATGTAAATTGGACTATGAAAGAAGGGATAGGAATTCAAATATTCAACAAATAGTAAAGCAAAAATTACCAATCTTACAATCATGATTTTTATGAAACTCCACCAATTCTATTGTCACAATATCCTTCATTGCTTCACCTTGAAATCTGAAGTAAGCATGCTTTGCTTATTATTATCACTTTTGTTTTTGTTGGTTTATTGGTTTTTTTAGGTTGCTTCTTCAATTACCATAAAAATACCCCCACACTTCTTCCTTTGTATACCTATCAATAAATGCACAACATTAATAGATCTACTAACCATTGAACAAGGGTAAACTTGTTTTTCTTGGTTCAAGGTTCTTTGGAGTAGGATTATAAAGAAAATGGTTCAAATACAATCACTAGGGGATTGATGTATAGAAAGGGTTAGTTATTTGGCTCAAGCTCAATCTTAGTGCCTTTTATCACTTTCATGAGAATACCATAACATGATTATGTAACCTCGAAGAGATGCAATGCAAGTTCTAGAAGGTATGTAATAGAATTGAGTGCACTTTCATGAAAATCATATCACTTACAAAAAAAATAGAATTGAGTGCAATCCTTTAGGCTCAAATTAGCTCACTTGGTGATGTTTACTCAGTCAATAGCATGCTCATTCAATCAATTTAACGTTATATCATCCTATTGTGACAAGGTATGTAATCCAATTAATCATATTATGCTCCTTATTCAAGGTCAATCTCATCCATAATGGAATTAACTCATTAAATTGAATTATAATGACAATTAGAACATGAAAGATGTCAAATTAACCTCTCTTTTTTTATATAATTATTGTTAAAAAATGTATGCACTACCATCAATTTATCCTCCCCCACACTTAAAAGCCACATTGTCCTCAATGTTAGGAAAGATAAAGGCAATGCAGTGTAAGGAACGGAAAGAATATGAAAGGTAAAGAAACCCCCTGAAAGAGGTAATTACCCAAGGTCCGTATCCTGAAAGTTCATATCTTCCATCACATATACAAAATATAGAGGTAAAGCAAAAATAGAATTGAAGTTAGTTCTACATTGTACCAATACAAAATCAAAGCTAGATCAAGATTAAATGGAAAATGCACTTTTGCATGCATGTGAGTTTAGATGCAAATGTAATCATAGGTTCCTATTCTATCATTGGCCTTATGGTGGTGGTTAGTGCTGCTACATAAAAGCCTTCAACATTGCTTCCATTCTTGCTTACGAAGCTGCTAGATTGGCCATTTTTGCTCGAAGATCTCTTATGTCTACTTGCATCTGAACCAGAGTCAAAGTATTTACTGAAGCTAGAGGGGCTCTTGGTTGTTGTGCAGCAGAAGCATCCGGGTTGTGCCTTGCCCTATGTGGATTGATCCACCTATGAGGGGCATTGTCCTCAAATTCAAATTCCCACATCTTGTCAACATCAATGACATCCCCCTCAATGGTAATAGCCACTACTTCATCCCTTTTTATGACCCTGAGATGATGAAACAATTGGCTTAGTAAGATGGGAAATATGAATGCCTTGGTCTCGGCCTTATGGTAGACCACTTGCCACATTGAGGTCATCATCATCTTGGCAGCAACAATGCCTTGGAATTGATTTTCATAGAAGAACATCTTATCTAAAATGAACAGGTCTTCATTTTGGAGGTATCCGGAGTCGCTAGCCTTTGGCATTATGTTATGTGCTAGCAAGAAAGCTACTAACCTAGGGGTTATATCTAGATATTTGCAATGCATAAAGTATCACTGATTTGTTGGGCACCATGTAGCTCGAATCTTGAGTCGATCCATAACATTATCCTTATCCCACGTGCTATCACAGGAACATCGGGCCCTCTTGTCAAAAGATGGGACATTGCCTCCCATCGGTAGCTCTAAATGGCTATAAATAAGCTCCTCAGTCATCACCACCTCTTCCCCATTGACTCTTGAGGTGAGCACTTGCGGTTGTTTGCCAGCTATTGTACTAAGATTGGCATAAAATTGTTTGACAACCTCTGGGTAATAGGCACCCTTGAGGGTCAATAATTTCCCCTAATGGAATTTGTCCAAGTTTGCTCTTACATGGCACTTTTCATCAATTATCTCTGCCACGGATACCTTAATGACTATTCTTCTTCTTATTATACCATTCTTCGCATTGCTCGTTAATAAACATTGGTTGTTCAGGGGTCGATTCGTCTTGGACTAGATTTTTCCATCTCAAAGATCAAGAGGATGGGCCAGTGTTCTTCCTTGCAGTTTGCTTAAATTTGGACATTTTCTAGTAGCTTCACAAACAATTTCAATCTCAAAACTCCCCACAAGCTGAATCTCTTCAATCTTAACTAACCGCAAAGTCAACCATACAACTACAATTCTTTCTGAATTTAACCCAACACTTCAATCAGATCAATCCAAATTTTCAATTCAATCTCAATCCACAATTCAATTCCATTCAAACCCCTTTAAGTGCAAAAACACATTCCAACATTTCAGCTCAATCAAAATCCACACATCAATTTAATCTCAATCTCTTTCAAATGTAATAACAAAATCAATACTTCAACCTAATCTCAACCCACCATTCAATTCAATTCAACTCACAATCAATCACAAAATTTGAATCTCAACCAAAAAATGCAACACTCTCTTTCTAAACTCAATAACAACAAAGAGCATGTACCCAATAGCCTTGAAGTGGGAGGAGCATGTGTTTGAAGGTTGGCGTGTATTTCTCCCCCCAATCTCAAGAAATTCCTTTGAATTTGTCAGGGAGAGAGAGAGCTTATCA
>JAOTIZ010000201.1:7490015-7514636 GCA_027123425.1 Erythroxylum panamense
TATCTACTAGAAGATAAACTTATCTCCTAGAAGATAATCTCCTAAGCTAACTAAACTTATCTAAAATAATTATCCAAAACTTTTAATTGACAGTTTTTTATTTTCCTTCTCTTCTAGATATCTGTGGTCAAAACAAATGTTGGAGAAGAGTGAGAGAAATGTCCTCTTAATGTATGGTTCTTTCATAAATATCTTTCAAGAAGATATCTCCTAAGTCCTTAGGAAGCTCTTTACAAAAGTTCTCACTAGTATTTGAGAAAATTATGCAATAAATGCTCGACTCCATGTCGGAGTTCCACAAATAAGAAAGATCTGAAATCAGCTAGCAATACCAAGCACCAAGCACATTATGCATCTTCTATTGGAATGCATCTATGTCATTCACTAATAAAGAGTAAGAAATCATTAAATGGATGAACATGCATCACACTTCCTAACTTCTGCCTATTCCACAATAGAAACTCCTTGAAAAGAATTTTTTTGCGATTGTGGAACTCTGAATAGATACAGAAGCAAGTCCATAAATAACAAATGGAACAGTAGAAAAATAAGATTTGATGTTCAGCAACATCTACAAAGTAATTTCTGTGAAGAAAGGAAAATCAAAGAAACACAAATAACAAAACTGAATTGAAGAGAAAAGTTAACCATCATCAAAGGCAAGAAACAGTGATGCTACAGCTGCCAAATACAAGTTGAGTTTTACTGAATCTGTTAACATGCTTGCAGTGTACTTTACGTGTTCTTGTTCACCTAATGGCTAATACAGCGAAAGTTCATATGGAAGATTCATACTGAAAAAAAAGAATGGGGCATCTGGCGAGAAGAAAAATATTTGCTGTCCAGTGGATGATCTTTTCAAATTACTACAGCACTTGATACATAAAGAAACCGCAAGTATTCTTATTCATGGAGATGCAAGTACTATGAATCTGAGGCTTATGTTACTAGTTATTTGTTCTTTCAGATAAATGGACATATGCCATAGAAACTGACAATCAAGTGTTAGCTTCTCTCTGATGAAATTAAGCCTAGAGGATTATACAAGTTTTCATCTAAGACTTTTCAAAAATTTGGAAGTTCATGAAGCAAAATTCTAAAAGTTTCTGTCACACATCAATAGAATTAAAGTCAAACAAAGCTTAAATACAAACCATTTGGAGAATATATGCTCAGATGGATGGGGACATTGGAGATTTGCTTTGTTTTCCCAGTTATGCGATCTGTTTCATCTGCAATCTCCTTGCGCACGGAAGCTGCAAGAACAAGAAAAATTCTTGTCTAAAGGTGCGTTCTGATTAAATTAAGCTTTTCTCAAATAACTGATAATCAACAAATCCCTTCACTCGTTAACAAGTAATGAAAAAGAGAAGTTAACGAAGCATGCCATTTAATTTACAGCTGAAGAACGTAGTTTTTAGGACTTAAAAACTTATACACAGCCACCACTCCAGTTTTCTATGACCATTGCACATATAATCTCTTTGCTTATGACTCAAGTTTTCTGGAAAATTGTTAATTTATTCATCCACTTGAAACCAAATCAAAGAAGAAAAGTTAATAACTTGATCAACATGACTATGTACAGATGCAAGTTTGAAGAAGTTCTAACTACAAGTAAGGACAACATAGAAAGGTAAGGAAAGGACAAAAAGGAAAAATAGTGCTACAATAAGAATGATCACAGATAATTTGAAATAACTATGGTGTTGATAAAGCTAATTGCAGAAAGATTCAAATTGTTAAAACTTCATAATTCAGAGTGCTGTCCAATAAAATCAGTTGAAAATAAACACAAAACTGTTTAAGAACTATGACATTTTTTCCTATAAGCTAAACAGGCGGACGATTGTAGGAAGACGATTTTACATATTCAAAGATGCAATTAATCCAAAAAATGAAGAAAGAAACTTAAAACATTGAAAATGCAATATCACATATATCCTTCATGTGCCAATATTAGGGTAGGACTATATCCCAAATTTTTTACACACTAACCAATTCAAATTTCATTCAGTGGGCAGTAGGATATAAACAATATATCAGCAAGCTTCACTGAGCACTTGGAATTAAAGAAAGTTGAAAGCAAAGGAACAAATAATGCAACAACATGCAGAGACAACTCAAATCTATTAGACTTCAACATAAGTCCAAAACTGGAGAATTCAGCTTCAATAATTTGACATACCAAAATCATTGTATTTCCTCTTTGGGGCATGAAGAAACTCTGCGTATTCAGAACGCCCATCTTCTATCTTATGAAGTTGCAACACCAATGGTCTTCGAGTCACGATACCTGTAAACCGAAAAGGCAGAGATATTAACTTAAAGAAAACGATATATCATGGGAATCATGGGGCAAGGCGAAGCCACTTCTTTATGGTCAATTGACAGCTTGAAAACTCTGAACAAAAAGGAAAGTTACTTTCCACTTCAATTTTCAAAATGCTGGACTACGAAGACGGAATACACCACTAACTGAGTCCATACACCTATCTAGGATACAGAAAGGACACACAAACCTAAATAATGACTTAATTCGAATAACTTTTTTTCAGTTCTTGGGTGAAATGAAAGTAAATTAATCATGAATAAATTAATCATGAATATCCAGCATTCCGCTCATCTTTCCATTCACATCCAACTAATAAACAAAGATGATCTGAGGTCACACCAACTTTAAAATGCACAAATCTAATAATTCAAGCTGAGGCCGAGAATTACCAGATCCACGAGGCAGGAAATCTCTCCCTACAACGCTTTCCAACACCGACGATTTCCCAGAACTCTACATTTCAAGACCCAAGTTAAACATCTTTCAACTACAAACCCATAAATCGAAAGAGCAATAAAAATTCATGAACAAAAAGTCAAATCACCAATAAAGACACACTTATAAACCAAAACATGTATGGAGATGAAGAAAAAAAGATGACCTGACCACCAACAACAGCAACAGAAGGAAGAGCTTCCCAGAGGGACATTCCCTCACCACCATGGTCGCCCAAAACGGTGCAGGCTCTTTGGATTCTGTTGACCAATCCAATCAAGCTTTGCATTGTAGCCATTTTTTGAACGGGATCTAAATCTAATATAATTTTGTATACAGAAGGGAGTAAAAGGGATTAGATTTGAGAATGTTTGGGTTAAAGAATGAAACCTGAAGGATCAGAAATGAAAATGTTTGATGGGTTTTAGATCAGAAGAGAAAAATGCAGATTGGTCTTCTGATTGAGACCTGGAAACCAAAAACAGAGACACAATGGGAAAGAGAACGGTTGGAGCGAGAAATGATGGTTCCGAAGGCATCAACGTGCATGCGTTTTTATTTTATGTATTTCTTTTCTAATTTTTCAGCTAAATCCAAGTATTGGAATCTAATTTATTTGATCGTGAAAAATAAAGTCAAGTTTGATTTATGGTTACGTTTAAGGAGCCACTTAACAGTATCGAGCTTTATATCCTTCGATACGAGGAGGATTTTTGCAGTTGACCTTTATGTTTCTCGAACAAGTTTCAATATGTTATTTGAAATTAAAATTTTTAATGAAATATAATACAATAAAATGGTTTATAACATAATAAAACATAAATAAATGTATTATAAGAAAATTATTATTTGAAAGAAATATAATAATTTATAATATAATATACTGAAATGTTGTTTGAAAAAATGGCTTACAATGTAAAATATTAAAAAATTATTTATCATTTTACATTTTATTCTAAACTCTTTAAATTAAAAGTTTCTCATTTTTATTATTTAGGATATAATAAGATGTAATATCAAACTCTCTTTTTTTTATTTCATTTATTTAATTTTATTATAAACTCTCCTTCCAAACGCTAGAATAATTTTATATTCTATTTTATTCTACTTATAAACTTCTAACTAAACATAAGCCTATTTGTGCAAACTTTTTAAGTGCTTCTAGACCTTTTTTTTTTGTGCAAAATACAATGGTTGCTTAAATGTACTATGCATTGAAACGCTTTTAATGGTTTTAAAATATCTTTTTGTCTCGTTTGGTAAGCTGAAGGAATCGATTCGAAATAGATATGATAATGGATCGATACATAAGTTTAGGTTCAAGTATTCTCAACAGGTCGTCTATAGGCCAAGGCCAGATCAACTCGAGATATTATTTTTTTTAATAAAATGATATTATTTTGTTTAAAATAATTAAGTTTCGGACAGGTCTATGCTTAGGCAGTCCAGCCTAGACTCAATTAAAATTATTATTTTACATTTTTAATTTTAAGAAAATTATTTTTAAAAAATAACAGGATTGTTATCTCTAAATTAGAATGAAAAGTGATAATCAAAATAAGAGTGGAAATATTGATTATATTTTTTTAGTATCTAAATATTATAAATGAGATTATGGAAATTAATACATATATTTGGTATCAAATATTAAGAATAGTAATAACAATTTTTTAATTATGTTCGATCATTATGTAATTGATTTTGTAAATAATTAATTAAAATATTTTATTATTAATAATAATTAATAAAAATATTATTTAATAAATAATTAATTAAAATTATTTTTAATTATTCAAAAATTTGTTAATGATTAATAGTTTGACATAGACAGAAATTATCGAAACAAAAATTTGTTAATTTTTAATAGTTTGACATAGACAGAAATTATCGAAAGTGAAAACTGACTACATTTAGTATCAACCGCTTCAGCATCAAGGCGTTGAATCTGAGCTTTGACACTTTGCTACCCCATAAAGCCTTACAAGGTACATGCCCCCGCCCTAGAAGCCCGCACTCACCTCAAGTGGTATCTGCATTCTGGATTTAACGATGTGTCTCATTCCCAAATTATTTTTTTGAAATTCGAACCTGCGATGTTGGGCAAACCTAGGCCATTACCTGGTGGCTCCGATGCTACTTTGCTATCCTTTAAAGCCTTACAAGGCAACGAATACAATTACCCGAATATTTAAGAGTCCATTGCAATTTTGAGTTTATAAGACAAACATTGTATTAGTTGCTGAAGGAAGAGTTGAAGAATATATTTGTTTTTAATATTGAAGATTAATTTTGTTTTCCAAAAAAAAAGGTCAATTTTGTATTAAATAATAAAAAAGTTAAAGTCTTACCAATCTACAAGATTCTTCACTTTGTATTTTTTCAAAAAGGTATGTAAATTAAACTTGTAACTTTATGATTATAAAAGAATAAGTTTACCGGTCATTTCAAGGCTTATATTTATTGAACAATAAAAAAAAACAATACGTGAATGATAATTAAAAGTTATAATAATTATATAAAACATAGAAAAACTTGTAACACCCCACTCCCGCATGACCCATCAATGGTGATATCCGAGTCTGAGCCCTGCGAGGGTGGTGTGCTACATCACTCACTCAAAACTCAGTATAAATTTTTTTGAAACATACACATACATTATATTTTATGTGGAAAACAATTTACATAAACATGGCCGGTAAATACAATGACCACGGGGGGCCTTTTTTTTCCTTAACTTCGGAAAATCATTACTTTCAGTCCCGATATCAAAAAATATCAAACTCTATAGCGACAAAAAGCTTTCAACATATTCTACAAGTTTCATGAAGATCAGTGTCTCAAATTCTGCCTAAATCAAAAAGTCAACTTTCTTAATTCTTCAAATTCTCACACTTTCATTATTTCTTTCATGCCTATCAACTTCCATTTCAATCAATTCATTTACTTTGACTTTCATAATCTTCTCCAAATTTCATTGACTCATGATAAAAATTCATAAATCATGTCTTTAATTTGTAGTGTCATTGGATAGTCATTTCCAGTATCAGAAATCCCATTAGTACGCCACTTAGCAATTTTATGCAAAATACACATAAATCACTTCAATTCAATTTTTCAAACACAAAATTCACATTTTTCACAAAAATTACACTTATAGACACATATGCCGGGAAATGTCATGAATGCATATACAATCATGTGCATGTGCAAAAATTATCATTAATATATATATATATAGAGGCCATATTATGCATGAATATGCCGAGATACGTGTACACACTCATAACTCGTCCCAAATTTACTATTTTACCCTTCACATCGGTTATGCGATATTACAAAACTAGTTTGATTCAATTCAAGATCAACAAGTTTGACTCAAATCTTAAGGAGAAAGCTCATACTCTACTTTTTAAGAATAAGTTTGACATTCTTTTAATATAAATAATTTAAATGATTTTATTGTAATTAATAGAGATAATAATATCATTTTAAAATATTTTTAAATTAATTAAACATTATTTTAATATAAATATCATCAAGTAGTACATTCCTTCAAAACATTTGATTAGGGATGACAAATATAGCTCAACCCACCTGGGTTGATCTGAACTTGTAGAAATTTGACCCAGGTTGATCGAGCCATGAGCTGAGATTGGTTGACCCGACCTACCCATGAACTAACAGTAAGGTACAAAACGACATTGTTTTTTATTTCAGGCCCAGCCCGACCCATGCGTATTTATTCTTGACAGTGAGTTTAAATTCTATCAAAGGAGGCATAAAAGATGAAGGATTAAGGAAAATAAGCATATGATTAACAATTAGAGATATTAATATATAAGTAGGGATGTCAAAAATTACTCGGCTCGGCCTAGCCCAATCTGTGGTCAACAGATTTAACTCAGTAAAATTGACCCACGGATCAGACCAAGGTCGTCAGGTTGGGTCATGGCCCAAGCTTAACAGCCTGACATGTGGCCCATGACCTGCCCAAAGTAATCAAACAAAACGAAACGACATCGTTTTGTTTAGTGCAAAACAACGTCGTTTTGTATATGCTTAAAATAACTTCCACCAACAAAACGACATCGTTTTGCTTCAAGAGCAAAACAACGTCATTTAATTTATAAAATAGAACTTAAATCATAAGACAAAACAACTTCATTTTGTTGAAAGCAAAAACAACATCGTTTTGCTTTTCATTAAATGAAACAACACAGCAGTCAACAATCCCTCCCTTTCCTGACTCTCACCTAACTATTGCTTCTGTTACTCTCACTCACACAACAATGTTGTACTCCTCTATTCTTCATCCATTCTTCTTCTTTGTATCATGTTCTTCCTTCATTCTTCTTATTCATGTCATCTGTCCTTTATCGTTGACCATGTGAACTGTGAAGTCACCAACGCTTAAAACAACCAATGGTGAATGATGCAACGTACTTAATAAGGTAATCTCTCATTCTCTCTTCTCAAATTTGATTTTTTATTAATAGTTGAGTGTTTTGAGAACATATTTGGTCAAGTTGAGAACTTTGTATGTTAATATTGGGAATATGGGATAATGCATGTATAATGTTTGACGAAATGTCGCACTCTTGATTGTTAGTCATTTTTCTTCTTTATTAGATCACATGGTAGTAGATGTTGGATATGATGATAGTGAGAGAGCAAAAGAATATTGCATATTGCTTGTTAATGTGTTACAAAAATGAGTTGTGATATGATTTGCGGATATATTTGTGCACGTGAAAGAAGACTTCAAGTGGTGTTGTAAGGAGAATATGTGGGTTAATTATTTTATGTAATGCACAAGATGTGCAGCTGGAAACTTAAAAGATGTGCAGTTGGAAACAAAGACAGAATCGTGGTTGAAAAAGAAAGATTTAGGATTGCAGAGTCGTTCCATTCCATCTCTCTCTCGGCTACAGCTATTAAATAGGCACCCTAAATTACCTTTCCAAAAGCTTCTATCCTTTAGCTTTCTGAACAACCTTACAATAATTAAAAGCTTTTTGTTCTTTTTTTTCACTTTAAGATCTATTGAATCTTTTTTTTTAATTCTTACAGTAATTCTAGACATGTGAATAACTGTAAGAGACATGCCACTGGTTGGAACTAGTAACTTGAAAATTCAGGAAAACTAAGAGGAATTTCCAGTGGGGTATATAGGCAAAGCAAATAAAAGTTGGGCATGAATGTTGGACATGAGTTTTTGTTTTTTTCAAACAGGCAGCATAGCTTTGTCACTCGTATGTCTTCATGTGACATCTGAGCTTGAGAAAGTGTAACTTTGCCTTGAGATTTAGCAGTCCCAATCCATTACTCAGAGAAGCTTTTTGAAGTTTGTAAATGATCAACCTAACTTACTTGTACATTCTAGCATATTCAAAGTTAACAAAGTCATGAATTTTTGTACTTATTATGGTTCAGGACGATATTTAGCATGATGATTAATTAGCACATTTTATATTTGTTAAATTGTCTTAAAGAACGAATAGGAATTGGGAAGTGAATATTGGATTCCATCTATGTGAATAGGATATATGGATTCCATATATTGATTGTGTTTCTAATAAATAGGAACTTTGAATCTGGAGAAATAACTAGGTTGATTCTTTGATTTTCTTGAACATTTTGTTTTATATGGAATATTTTCACTATAATACAGGCAAAGTATTTTGATTAAGAATGTGTCATTTCCTAATACATTCTTATTTCGAACCTCAAGTATTTTTATGTTTTTTGTTAGATGGATGAGCATATTCCTTTAGTTGAGAGTTTTAATTTAGTACCAAAGGTAAAAGTGGAAACTTCTATTTCGACATAAGTGACGATAGAAACTCAAGTGGAAATCAAGTTACTTAACATAAAAGTGAAGTTTGTAATCACTTTAAGAAGACTATATCGATCGATAGAATTGAATAAGCATAGTGAAATTATTGTCAAAAGTTGTATTCGAGTTATTAGAAAGGTGGAACGTCTCATTTAAAAAGACATATGGAATCATGTACTAGAAAGAAGATGGTTTTAGGAGGTCAAACATTTTTAACCCCTAATCTCATGAAAGGAAAGAATTAAATGGTCGTAACAACTTTTAACAACTATATATCAAGGGTTTTGATGACTAATATGATTATTGGAGATGAACAACTATTGTCTATGGTTAAAAGCAAAAGATTCACAATATTTCTTAATTCACTCCAACCGACTTTCAAGATTGCAAGTCAGAGTACATTGAGGAATGATATTTTCAAAATTTATGAGGACAAGTAGAGAGAAACATTAAGAACATTGTCGAGTGTTCAAGGACGAATTACTATAACAACAGACATGTGGACAACCGATAACCAAAAGAATGGTTATATAGCAATGACGACACATTATATTGATAATGATTGTAAGTCATGCAATAGACTTTTGAGATAATTTATATTCTTTAATATTGTTATTAGCTACTTTTTCATTATTTTATAAATTTATGATTCTTGTTGTTATGCTTTTTCCGACATCGCATACAAGTAAAAAATTGGTAAACGTGTTGAAAAACTGTTTGATGAATTTGAATATCAACAATAAAGTATCCTCCATCACAATCGATAATTATAGCACAAATGATGCTATGATCGAGAAGTTAAAGGATAAAATACGGGTTGGGAGCTTATATGCTGGAGGTAAGTTATTTCATATGCATTGTTTTGTGCATATTCTTAACTTGATTGTAAAGGATGTGTTGTAGACGATAAATGAAGCACTATTCGGAATAGTGTTTGATATTGGAATGCAACTCGTAAAAGAGTTGAAACTTTTGAAGATGATGCACAAATTTTACGTATTCCAAATTCAAAGAAGTTGGTTTTGGATTGGAACTCAACCTTTAATATGTTGGAGTCAGCAATCCTATATGCTCAGTTGTTTATTAGACTAGTCGAAAGAGAATTTCAATATACCTACGTACCATAAGAAGATCAATGGAACTTGGCTAGAGAACTTTGTATAAAGTTCAAATAAATCAATAATTAGACTAAATTGTTCTCATAAACAAAATATCCAACTTCACACTATATCTTTAGCACTATGTCCAACATAAACCATGTTTTATCATTGTGGATGTTTGACTTTAATGTAGTTATTTGGACTATCGCGGAGCAGATGGCGGGGAAGTTTAATTCTTATTGGTCTAAGGTTGGAGATATTGTTGCAGTATTATATGTGTTAGACCCGAGATGCAAAATGGATGGGGTTGAATATATTTATAATGCATTGTACATTGGTAAAGCTCAATAGCGTTTACATACCATGAAACAATTATAGTATCAATTGTTTAATGATTATGAAGTCAGAATGCAACAAACTCGTCATCAGGATCTTAGTAGTATTGCAGGCAGTTTAACTCCGACTTCAATTTTAAGTTTGACCTTTTCTTCTGACTCATTATTGACAGATTCTCTTTCAAAATTTTTAAAAAAGAAAAGGACTAGAATTTCTTACAATACGATGAAGTTAGATAAATATTTTTCTACATATTGTGTTCTTGAAACTGAAGGTGAGTCATTCGAAATATTGTCATGGTGGAAGATGTCTGGACATAATTATCCGATCTTGCAAGTCATTGCACGAGACTTGTTAGCTATTCCATCATTTATTGTTGCTTCAGAGTTTGCATTTAGTACTAATGGTTGGGTCATTATTCCTCATCGTGGTCGACTTCATTATCGCATTGTAGAAGCCCTTATATGTGCTCAAAGTTGGTTAAATAATAAAGATATTGGTGGTAAATTATTTTATTTTTAATATATTTATTTTATCAATTTGATATTATCTTACCTAATATTGTGTTTTTTATTTTTTTACAGACACAGGTATTAATGTAGAGGAGACTAGTGAAATTAATCAACCAATTGAAGGTTATTTTAATCAAATATATGAAGATAAAGGTATTTTTACATTTATTTTTATTTAATATTACATTACTAAATATTTTTTTTATTTTAATATTATATTATTAAATATAATGTTTGTACATACAGATGATTTGATCTAAACTATTGACGATCCTACCAACTAGTACAATTAGTCAATTAGATGCTCTCTCAGTTTCCACTCTCAGTCTATCCGACATGATATTATCTTAATTTTGTAAATTGTATCATTTCTTGTAAAATGATTTAGATAATCACTCATGATTAACAAAATTTTATATAGCTAATGAATTTGGTTTTATCAATTCTCTCTTACAATAATTAATAAATTAGTTAAGTAAAATTAAAATTTGTAATTAATTGAATTGAAACTCTTAACTATAAATATTAACTTAATGAACTTTTCTACAAATTTCTAATCAACTAAATTAAAATTCCTAATTAATCATAGAATATAATGATTTTAGAAAAAAGTACAAGAACTATTTTCAAAAGTAATAAAAATAATAATTTATAAAACATATCAAAAGGATTTATAAAATGTATTATAGTTTTAATAAAATAATGTATATTTTTAATATAATATAATATACTGTACGTATTTGTTTTTATAACTCAGTTACTTATATATTCTTTTGGAATTGATACACTAGGATTAATGCAATGATTAATTCATTTTAAGATTAATATAAATAAATATATATGCATAATGTATATATTGTGTAAATTAAAAAATAAAATAAAAAGTTTAAATGCATTACGAGTAATCATGATATTAATTTCTTTAATATTTACAATAAAAATATAAAATTTTACAACGATTATTTAATAATAGATATAATATGAAAAGACAATAATATTTACACAAGTAAAAAAATCAACAATAACTAAAAGTACAACAACTACATCAATTAAGAGTTTTGTACATAATTTATAAAAATATTAAATGTTTGAAAATATTCTATTATAAACTTAATAAATGTATTTCTTTAAAAATCATATTAAAAAGAAATATAATAATTTTAACACATAAAAATAATATTTGAAATAAATTCATTGTACTTAGATAATAACTTGTTTACATTTATATTATAATTAATTGTTATAATTAAATTACAAAATTAAAATTAAATCCACTTGTATGTAGGGAATAAATATGACAACATTATCTTAGTTACATCTTTTTAATAAATATATATTGGTTCATATTTTATATCATTTATTTTATATAAATATTTTTGTATAATTTATAGATAATCTCATATCACATTTTACTATAAATAGTTATGCTATAATTTGTAATTTATGAATTTTAAAAAATACAACTACAACTTTTTCAAATTTTCTTAAGATAAATATATAAAATTTTAAAAATATATTAAATGTTTAGGTTGATTGAGGCCTAAAGGGTTACCCGAAGCCCAGGCAAGTCATCAGGGCCTAGCCATAGGCTAGTTGGCTTCGGGCCACCAACGGGCTACGTGCAGAATCATTCCGGCCCCTCCCTGGAATTTTTTTCAACCCGCCTGTTGACACTCCTAAATATGAGCATCACTTAACATTAAAAAATAAAAAAGAAAATAAATATTATTAGAGAGATTGGAGGTTAAGCAGTAGCATCACATTTTTCGCTCCGGTCAGAAAGATTGCAGAATACTGACGACTTTGCATATGCTACAACTAAGTACTAACCCCAATCACAGATCACCGCAATACATTCCTTTTTACTTTTCTATACATTATAAAATTAGGTCGGTCATTCTTTTAAATATGGGAAATGCATTTGTCATAGGTCTAAGGAATATAGCATTTTTATAGAGTTGGACATGAGTTCGCTATGAGAATCTCTCATCTTCTCGCTTAGTTACTGGCTCGTTTTTTAGGTTAGGTCTGTCGTTTTTGGTATTACTTATTTTGATATTATACTTTTAGGGTGTCTTAATCTCTTCCTAGAGAATCAGTCGGATCGCTATTTCTCCCGATTCATTTAATTTCATGTGTATTCTTTCCTTTTATACCAAAAAAAGAAAAAAAAATGAATGTCAAAGCAAGTTATTTCTCCGTCCTTGCACTTTGAAGTAGTATGTTTTTCACTAAAGTACCAATGGGCAATCATGAAAGACCAAAAGAGTAAGAATACGTTCCCTTTTTCTTTTCCTCTTTCCAAGTCATTAACGAGTTGAAAAAATCAGTGCAGGATATGATCTTGTACAAATAAATATACAATCTTTTCTTTTGATTTTTCGAACCGTTACAACACTTTATTATAACTTTCATGTCTTTTGGGATTAAAATCCCTAAATCAATCCCTCGACTCTCCCTTGTTAAAAAAATTGAAGTTCATACACATCCAGAGCTAAAACTCTCAGCCAATACATTAAACATGCTAAGGCTTCTACTCTCCTCCACATGCATCTTTACTTGTCATTCTCGTTTATTTTGTAGGTTAATCTTGTATAAGCTCACCACGAGGTGACCATTATTCCTGAGGCATACACCATTTCCAGTTTCCAAACTCTTCAGTTTCGGCTTCACCTTTTGTTGAGAGTTATGTTAAAATTGCCTGGCGATTCTCGCCAGCAAATTCTTTCTTCCTCCCGCTTCTCCGTGCAGTTTCTTAACATCATGATGTACCTCTAGTAGATTTGAATTGTCTTTTATTGTGTGAACTCACTATATCTGATACAACCAGCCTTCGCAATAGAGTTTCACCACGTCTTACACATCAACCTGACAAGCTACACATACCAAGTGGTTTAATTACAACGCAACAAGCTTCAAGGCTTAAACAAGCAATGCAAGTTTTTGTTCAACTCCAAATCACAAGTCAAGTACATGAGGAGGCTGAAACATACATAAAGGGACACCAAGGCATGCCCAAGCTTGTGATTTTATTAGAGGAGGCGTTGGAAGAAGCTAGCACTTAGCTATTTAGGCCCTTTTTTATATATAATTTGGACTTATTATTTATTATCTCTTATTTTGTTGTTCTTTTAGTTAGTAGCATGTGTTTTATTTGTTTGGGTTATTTTGAGTCTTATTTGTTTTAATGTTTTTAGCTCATTCCTAAAAAGACTTGGATCAGGTTATGTTCAATGGGTTAGATACTCCTAGATTTGTTAGGATTAGCCTAGTTTGCATTAAATGGGGTTGCAAAGTCATTCCTATTAGGGTTAGGATTTGGTCAAGGTATTTATACCTTATTATAACCTTGTAACCCTAGGTTGGATGATTAATAAAATTTCATAATTGAGTTCTTCAAGTGAGACGTGATTGTCTTCATGGTTACTTCAAGAAATTGATTTACATCAATAAGTAAGTACTTGCAACATAAATTGATTTCTGATTTCTTTAGGATTGGGTCTCAAACTTACGATTTGAGATTTGATCTAGCATATTCTTGGAATAGAAAGATTAAAGTTTTGATTCAATAGAATTAGAGAGTTTCAAGAACCTTGTTTTCTTGGGATTTCCATCAAGATCTTAGGCTTAGATGAATCAATTAACTTCTACAAGAGATCGTTTTCCTTTTCGATGGCAGTAGCTGGATATGTCATTAAAGGGCCTATCTCAAAGTTATCTCCTCATAGCATTTTCTGTGTAGTTGGTGTGTCATAATTTACTCCCATATATTCCTGCATCCATATGTGTTCCTTTTTTAGGAAATTCTAGAATATTCTTTTATTTTGTTGGCACCAAATTGAGAAGCAGATATTCTGTTCTATTTGCAATATTCTTTTCTATATCGAAACAATGTATTCATTTAGATGGATGATATTATTTGGACAAATGGGAAATAACACGGACGATCTGTTTCGACCAAATTACATGTCCAGTGCTCCCAATTGCTAATTTATTACAATTTTGTTGACTTTCTTTTTAAATGTTACCAACTGTTAGAGTTTTAAGTTAAAAATTTTGTAAAAATCTTTGGATTGAAAGTATCATTTTTGTCTTTCTTCTTTCTTTTCCTTAAATCCCCATTTTAATAAATATTTTTGTTATTTTAAATTACTCATAAAATAATTTGTTATATTAAATATTTTATTGAATTAATTAAAATAAA
Organism: Erythroxylum panamense; assembly: GCA_027123425.1. NCBI lineage: Eukaryota > Viridiplantae > Streptophyta > Magnoliopsida > Malpighiales > Erythroxylaceae > Erythroxylum > Erythroxylum panamense. The sequence continues at coordinate 7,504,774 of JAOTIZ010000201.1, forward strand.
TTGGTATATGATTGGCTGTTAAACACATAAGAGATTGTGTGTAACTGTTATGATTTAAGTTTCATAGTAAATTATATTAAATTAATTTAACAAAAATTAATGAAAATCCTTTTTTAATATTTTTGATATAAAATGTACTTTTAAAAAAGCATTTTTATCCTACAATTTACTGAAAAATTAAAAGCATTTTTATCCTACAATTTACTGAAAAATTAAAAGATTTTTTATCCTACAATGTACTATGGAAGGTCTTCATTCTTTTCTTCGTCCTCTTTCTTCTTCTCTTGATCTTCTACAAGGTGGTGTTTAGCTTGTTTTTCCATTAGTTCTTCTAGCTCTTTCCCACTTTTAAGTGTGACAGTCTTATGGTGCTCCCTTGGAATTGCTTCTGTATTGTTCGAAAAGCTCACACACTTTTTATATATAATGAATTGGCCCACTTCAACTTCCAGATTGTAAATAGAAGAGGTTTGGTTCTTAGATACTTCTTCAAACTTCCCTTCTAATCTCTTGTGGACCTCATTCATGCTTATGATCTTGTCCATGCTCTAGTCTAATTTTGAATTTCATAAACTGGACTCATCTTGCAGAAATCATAGAGGGCCATGAATTCCCATTTGAGCCCTTGCATTGTAAGACCAAAATAAATCTGGGTGGTTCTGCCATCCCAGATTGTATGAGCCTGTTGACGGCATCTCTCCCTTGCTATTTGCGGATTTAGTGGGAGTTTCTCTCCCTCGTATGACTCTTATATAGTTCTAATTTAGCTTTGGCCCGTTTGTTATAAAAAAAATAAGGATGATTACTTCCCAGACAAAATTGCGCTTCATTGAAGTTAAATTGTTGAACGTTGTTATTTTCCAATAGGAAATAATTAGTTCTGATATGAATCTCTCATCAACATAGGTCCCATCCTTACTGAATTGGTTTAAATGGAAAGAAAGAGGTCACTGTCAAGTTATTCACTTGTTTGGCGAGGTTGTCGATCTTAGCCTACAATGTTGTCATTAGATTGCAACAATCATTCTTTTTGGATCTTGGAATGTTGACTGTTATCTACTTCGATTTGATGTCCAAAGATAATTATTATTCGCCATCTCTTCAAAAAATCATGTGTCGCTTGCACTGGTGGTCTTGAAATTCCTTGATGATAGGCGTTGAACCTTGGCCTCTTGAATTCCATAAAGGTCCTTTGCTCTCTATGATGTATTTCCTCCATCATCATCCTTCTTATTTCTTCTTAGCGTTTAACTCTTTGTATTCCTCATTCTTGCCTTATGATGTCTAGATTGTTGTGTCTTCTACTTGATGTCCAAACTTTCTTCTTCTTCCTTTTTTTTAGCTTCTTGGGATTGCGTACCTCAATCACACAAGAAAGGGTAATAATTCCTTAAATTAAAGGAATTAAAACTATCCTAATGTTAAAATTTTCAGCAATAGTGCCAAAAACTTATTGAGCAAGTTTTATATATAATAAAACTCTCAATACTCACAAGTATATAGATACTATATTATAGTATTGACAGATATCGATCCCATAAGGATTATTCAATAGTTAACAATTTAAACTTAACTTTGTCTAATATAACATGAAATTGATTTGAAAAAAATTAAATAACAGAAAGTAAAATAAATAAATAAACAAAACAAGTAAACAATAAAACAGTTGAGCTACTAATAAAATTGAGATTGATCAAGATTGAATACTTAAGAACTATTCTTTTACTATTTTGTTCCCTTAATCTTGTTAATTCAATTTATGTGTTTGATCCTAGATTTCCTAAGGTATTTATTAGTTTTTCTAAGACCTAATCAATTAATCCTAATTGAATCCAAAATTTGCAACCTCTCGATTCACAAAACGTTCCTAACATTTTCAATTAGATCTGAAGATATTTATTGGATAATCAATTTCTTACACAAAATCTCTCTTCAAATGACTGGTAATTTGATAATTGTGTGACTTATTAAACTACCAACTCTCATTGCGCAATCTAATCTAATTGCTTTTGACTTACTTTCTTGATTTGTTGTCAAAGTATGAGCATGCACAATTATCATAAATACCATAAATAGATTGAATTCAACAATGAATCAAATCATGAAATAAATCCAAAATAAATCCTAATATGAGTTTAAAACTCCATAGACATGATACGCGTCTTGGAAATCCAATTAGAAACTAAGGATAATGAAAGAAACAAAAAGGAAAAGATAAAAAAACTGTTTAATGCCTTGATATGGAATGTTGGAATTTCCTAATGCTCTTCTTGATCTCTCCACTTTGATTCAATTTGATGTGTAGTTGCTGCATTTTTTTTTTTTTGTCTTTAGCATTCTTAAATAGTAGTTTAGGATCAAAGGGCTTTTTCTAGGGTTTCCCTACTTCATTTAGTTCCAAAAATAACCCTAAAAGATACGAAAGAGGTCACACTTGGAAAGTACTGTCACTATCATGACATGGGTATCATGATCGTGCATCTGGAAACTTGCTTCTATCACCATCATGACAAGCAAGTTACTATTGTGCATTGCTTCATTTAGCCTCCTTCTTCTTCATTATTCAATTTCCTAGTTGTCATCATTATCAGACATATCAAACACCACTTTAAACATAAAATTAAGATTCAATTCTTGCTCTAAATCAAACAAACACTTAGAATACATACAAACATTAATAATAACATAATTATAAGTCTATATACATGTGAATTATCTAATAAAAACTTAAAAACAAACTTAAACATGTAGCAAAACATAGTATAATATACACCAGGCATCATATCTAACTCATTCCATAACGAGTCCCTCAGCTCAAATATGCATGTTTTATTGTAGAGCTAACACATATAAATGAACCTTATTTATACTATCATATGACTATTAAGGTGAAGAAGAGTGCCAAAGTGGGGTCGTAGAGGATAAGGTGGTTGACTTATCATAGAAATATAAGAAGTTGGAATAGATGATTAGGAGCATTGCATTCACTAATTCTTGCACCCTTCGAGAATTATATTCAGTGTAAAATATTTAATTGCCTCTCTAGCTTAAAATACCAAATTTTGAGAAGTATAATAAGTTTTGGACTTAAGAACGCATATAAGATTACTCTTTAGTAAGTTCATAATGAAGATCTTTTGGTCTATTGCCTTTCTAAAGAGCTTTATTGAACCAACAATATGTCAATTTCTCAATCTAGACCAATCATCTGTGAAACACTAAAGGGAATTTATAAGTTTGTTCTTAATTCAATATGAGTTTAGCTAAGAAAACATGGTGACTTGTAAAGACCTCCAATAAATAGGCAAGAAGTCCACTAAATTTCTGAAGAAATATACGAGAAAGTGGCATTAAAAGTTTGAAGGAATATGTAATAGGATTGTACATATTCCTTAGGAAATCTAGGATCAAACAGAACCCTACAAGCTACTTCTAATATGTAATAGGATTGTACTAATATATGATAAACAATTTAAGCCACCATTTACTTATTGGTACAAGACAGAGCCAATATGTGACTATTATAATAGGGTCGCAAGACTTTTGATCAAAATCCGTGTTGCCCTCCAAGATGAAGTAATATCTTTTCTTAAGCAGTGTCAACTTAATAGGAAGTGGAAGAACCAGGTGTCAACAACAATCCATTTCTTTCAAACCCATCTTAGGTTAGAGGATTTAAAGCTATTAATGAAACAGTTCAACAAAATTAGATTTGCTAAAAAATAATGTTTATTCCCCTAGCATTTTTTTCTCTTTCTATTTATTATCCGATTTGCTCATTGCTAGCTCCACAACATAGGTATGTATTGAAATAGCCTATTCCTACGTTTGAACATTAATTTGGGTTGTATTAAATTTTGAATATTTTTTGGATAAATGATTTTTCTTTTTAATTGTTAAAATTTGAAAATTGTGGATGTGATTGATGAATGTTTTGCATGTTTCCTTCACTACTTTTAAATGCCCTTTACATACTTATTCATATATCCCTATAATTTGATAGTAGATTGACTTAATGTCAATTACAATAGTATACATAGAGACAATAAAAATTGAAATCACTCACAAATTGATAGTTGGCCTAATTTTCATTTACATAATCTTATCTTCTTGAGCCATATGATTATGAAAATGAGAAGGTGGGAAATTTAGTTTAGTCAATTCAGAAGATGCTTGGGTGTTATTAATAAAAGCATCCAAATGTAGATGATGATAAAATAATTGTAAAACCCCTACTAGAAATACTATAATAGTCTGAATGTAATCTCCATTTAAGTTAAAGAGACAAAATTTGAGCCTAAAATTTCATTGGTGAGTAAAAGAATTCCATTTAAACACAAGTGTGAATTCATGTTGTGAAAAAGTGCTAGTGATTGATCCCTTCAAAATATAAAGATCATAAAAAGGAGCAAGATCTTGAGAAAATAAGTGCAAATTTACTTTAGAAAAGGATTTGACTCTCGCATTTAAGAAGATGCGGTTGCGTCACAAAAAAGTGACCTTAACGAAAGACATTCCTTTATGTTAAAAACTGCAACTCCTTACCATCAAACGCGAGGACCGAATTCCAATGATAAGGGGTTGGTCTTTGCTTAAGTAAGGTTGGAGGTTTGACTCCTGCTTGTATATGTAGTAGTGTTAAATATTCGGTGGTAGTATTAAGCCACCCCTCGTGGTCCCACACTAAGCCACCCCTCGTGGTCCCGCACAATACAAGCGAGGAATAATTTGGGCGTGGTAATAACTTAATAGTGGTACCAACAATTTAGGCCCAGCTAAAAAATCTCGTGAGTTAACCCAAAAAAATGCAACTCCTTGTTTTAATTGCCTTGTCAGAGTTGACCAAAAAGACTAAAAAAGATTTATCTTAACATCATAATATTAAATATATTTCTTTATCTTCTATAGGTATGTTATTCCATTCCTAGAAATTTATTCTTACAAATATTATATTTGCTATTTCATCAATTCAATTTTAAAAATAGTAAAGAAAGAAAAGGATTGTAAAAAGAAGTTGGAAATCCCTTTCATAAAAGAGAAAATGCTCATCATAAAATCAAAATTTAAGATCTTAACAATTCCCTTATTTACAAGGATAAATGATCATTTGTCCTAATCCGGTTTAAAGGTTCATTTTCAAGAAAGAAGCTTATTCGATGATTGACCGAACTAATGACCCCACAATTTTCACACCGTATTACTGATAGAATTTGTTTGCATTCTTATTCTTCTTTTAAAATTCAACAGTAAAGCATATAGTTCCTCTTATCAATCATGAACTTCAATTTTAAAGTTATTCCTTTTTCAACATTTCACTATTGAGTATTAACTGTCAATATTTCAAATGATGCAAAGATTAACATTATTGTTTATATAAGAATTACTCAAATTAATTTTTTATATTTAATAACTGTATACATTTATTAAATGTTGGATTTATTTTACATAGATAACATTTGGAGAATAAAAAAATTTACTAGTTAGAAGGCGGGTGAACTTTACTGACTCTAAAAGCAAAATACCTTTCTTTTAAGAAGCAAAATTTAAAAAAAGAATACTTTTATTGTTTTTGTTACCAATGAAGTACATCGATATGCAAGATTATACAAATTTGCAATTATTGTACTAATCTCATTTAATTGCTTTTGTTTAAACATATTGAATGAGTTTTGAAATCAATAATAGAAATTTATCAAATATCCCAACAATTACTCATTATTTAACAAAAAGGATTAATTATCTTTTATTACTTCGTGTTTATTAATTTATATGAACACATTTAAAGATAAATTATTTGAAAGTATATATCTGCACTATTTTAACGTATGCCTTGATGCATTTTCAATCATCTTTCTTAGCGAGTAAAAACCCTAGATACCCTTCTAAGTATCTCTTCTCATTTAAGGTCAAAACCCTAGATAACTCTTTAGGTTTTTTAATTTAGTTTTGATGCCTAAATGCTCCTTTAGGTCTCTTTTCTCACTCAGTAAAAATCCTAGACACCAATCTCAATATTCCTTTATTCTCTCTTCTCATTTATGTCAAAACCATAAATGCCTCTCTGAGTTCTCCATTTTAGTTTTTAAGTGCCTCGATAATTCTCAAGGTTTCTCTTCTCATTTGAGTCAAAACTCCGGATACCTATTTAGGTTTTTTAATTTAGTTTTAAGTGCTTATTTATCCCTCTAGGTCTCTCTTTTCATTTAAATTCAAAACCAACAAACCTCTATAGGTTTCCCAATATAGTTTTAAATGTCTCAATATCCCTTTATATCTCTTTTCTCATTTAGGAAAAAAAAAACCTAGACATCTCTTTGAGTTTATCAATTTAGTTTTATTTCCAATATTTCTTCTCATTTTGAGTCGCATCCTATTATCCAAATCCTTGATACCCTTTTAACCTCATAATTAAGAACCTAAAATTAATTTAGGTCTATAATCCCAATCTTTAGTCTAAGTACATATAAACTACTCTAATTCGTATTTAAATTCTTGGAAATCCCTCTAGGTATCTTATCCAAAATTTCATCTATAAGCTCACAGTTAGGTTTCTCAAAATCCTTCTAGGTTCCTAATCCCAATTTTTAGTCAAAGTACCTAGTATTCATTCTAAGTTTGTAGTTAAATAATTGAAAACTACCATAGAGCTCTTATTTTTAATTTCATCTCTAAGTTTGTAGTTCGATACTTATAAACCTCTTTAGTTCTTTAATCTCTATTTTTAGTCTAAGTACCTAGAAACTGCTCTATATTTGTAACTAACTACCTAGAAACCCCTCTAGGTCCCTTATCCAAAATTTGATCTTTGAGTTTATAGGTAATACCTAGAAACCCCTTTGGGTTTCTTATCCAAATTTTCATCTCTAAGTTTGTTAGTAGATACTTAGAAACCCCTCTAGGTCAATAATACTAATTCTTTAGTTTATATACCTAAATACGATTCTAGGTTTGTAGCTAAATACCTGGAAATTCCTCTAGGTCTCATATCTAAAATTTTATCTATAAGCTCTTAGTTAATTATCTGGAAACCCTTACAAGTCTCTAATCCAAAATTTAAATCCAATTACATAGAAACAACTCTAAATTTCTAGCCAAATACTTAGAAAGTCTTCTTGGTCTCTTAACCAAATTATAATCTCTAATTTCATAACTAGATACTTGGAAACCATTTTAGGTCTATAGTCCTAATATTCAATCTAAATAACCATTTTGGGTTTGTAATTAAATACCTAAAAGCCCCTAGAGGTTTCTTATACAAGTTTTCATATCTAGGTTCATAGATAAATATTTGGAAACTTTAGTGGGTTTTTGTCCAAATTTTCATCTCTAAGTTTATAGTTATGTACCTATACATCCCTCTAGGTGTCGTATATCAAATTTTAGTCTAAATCTTGTATGCCTCTCTAGATTCATAACTAAATACTTTTATATCCCTTTAGGCCTCTTATATCAATTCTTATTCTAAACCTAAATACCTCTATAAGTTTATAAGTGAAGACCTAGATTCTCTAGTGAACAAATAACTTTACAAAATATATATGCAAGAAGATAGAGAATGAAAAAATTTTGTTCAATGAATTTTTGGAAATTGAAAAAAAAGAATTAAATCAGGAAAGAGTTTACAAAAATAATAGGAGTAAAGCCTAAAAATCAAAAGACCAAAACCTAGCATTAGGAACTAACAATAACTTGAAACATAAGTTAACATAATTGATATAGTATAAGTGAGGTGGAGATCTCTTCCTCATTGGGTATTTTCTTTTTGAAGGTTTGGGATCAACACTCCATCTATTTCAAAGCTCTTCCTTATATAAATATTATTAACAAAAATAATTTGCCTAATCCATCAAAGAGTAGCTAGTGTGAAAGCTTAGATAATTTACGATCCACTTTAAGAATTTCTCTTCCCCTTCCTCTCCAAATTGTATAGTCGCAATATCTAATCACTAATTTAAAGACTTTTAAGTCATTTGGTGTGTAAATCTTACGTTTTTAGCCTAAACCAAAAACTATGACTCATAAATTTTATAGAACTGAATTCTACATAGAGCATAAATCTAAAATTATTTTGAATAACAACAAAATTAGAGTAGACAATTCAATATTTCAAAGGCTTGGTTGCACAATTTACAAAAGATGTTAGAGGGAGAGGTACCTTTCTTTCTATCTAAAGTGTTTAGTCTCTATTGGTTAGATAACCAAAATATGGAGGATGCTTTAGGGGAATTGTTAGTTAACTAGATGTGCTTCCACCATATCACTATTAGGGTACGTGCCTTAAACAAGTTTAGGTAGGATTTATTAGTGAAGCTCTTAGAAATGTAGCTTATCTAAATGAGTTTATCCTTAACCTCCATTTTTGGCCTATAATTTGGCACATTGTTATTAAATCCTCTAAATTTATAATGCTACTTAGCATCTTCAATGTTCATATTAACTTTGGTTTTCAAGAGGAATAAAAGTTTAAGATTATCTAGGCCTCGAATTTTATGAAGGGGCTAAAATAATTTCATTTATCAAACCAAAAACCATTTTTTATACCCCTTCCCATCAATACTTTTCATCTTTTGATTTATAAAGTTTCTAAGTTTTAACATTTGGTTAATCATCCAAGATTTTCTCATATTGGGTATAATGCTCAAGAAGCATGAATCTTTTATAATATATAAGTGCATCCACTTGCTATAAATGGTTTCAAAATCTATAAAATCTTTTATATACATTTTGCTAGAAGCATCTTATTTATATTACTAATTAAGTTTATCCCTTAACCGCCTTGTTTTTAGTTTTGTAGACCTCAAACCATCTAACATTGACTTTAAAGGATATTGATGTTTGTAATTTACATTGTGTTTTGATAGGTGTTTTAATATGTTTATAGGTGTTGATCAGATGATTTTTTTCATGTTTAGGCTTAAAATTATGATAATATGGTTGTGTGTTTATGTTTTTAAGTGTTATGTGGATTAGGGCATGATGATGGACCTTAATTTTGTGCTCTTGAGGTGTTTTAATGTGTTTGTTAATGTATGTGCTTAGATGATGAAGATTGAAGGAACTTAGAGCAAGCTTGGACAATAAAGCTAGGTCAAGATTGTGACAGAAGGTCTCCCTGAGGGCCACGATCGTGACAAAAGAGATTGACATAAGGTCACAAATGTGACATCCATGTCACAATCATGACATAAGACATTTTCAGTGGGTCACAATCGTGACATCCCTGTTACGATTGTAACAGATGCTCACTAGACATAGGGATCTCCTTCTATTTTGATATTTAAAGGGCCTTTTTGGACATTTTGATTTAGGTAAAACCTAGTTTTTATCCAAAATGACCAAAGAACTATAGAAGAACATTAAATGACCCTAATTAGAGTTAGCCACCATTTTCCAAATTGAGAAAGAATATAAGGAAGAGTAAGAAAGAGAGAAGAGAAGAGGAGCATCTGCAACTACTGTCCAGGCACTCCAACCCAGTCGTTTCAGGTTCTTTTCTACTTTCTCTTGTTTATTTGCTTGATTTTGATGAATGACTTGGGTTTGAGAATGTTGAACACGATGTTAATTATGATTTAATTTCATTGTGGGATTTATTCTTAAATCATTTTGTGACTTGATTGCTTTTGATGTCAATGAAATGTTTGGGTACTATGATATTTATGGTTTTTGCATACTTTGATAATAAATTGAGAGATTGAATTGATAGTAACGTGATTAGGTTGGGTAATGAGAATTAACAGCCTAATAGATCACATAAATTTCAAATCGATAATCTGTAACACCCACATACCCCCTGGGAGGATACATGGATGCCACCCAAGACAGAACAGACAAAACCAAACATCACACTGATATTTATTTTA
>JAOTIZ010000201.1:7521788-7555415 GCA_027123425.1 Erythroxylum panamense
CAGGACCCGGACGCGGATATCACCGACGATATCGGGTTCGGGTCCTGCGGGGTTGGGATGCTACATTAGGATTACATAATTTTGCAGATATTGTAGCTTCAATCAAGTAAGCTTGTTATAATTATGTATTTTTGTATGAAATGAAAAATGCATCGTTAGTTCACTACTAAATGGTTAAGAACAGTGATATTATTATTTTATGGACAAATGAGCGAGGAGATTTTAGTGTGCCGTACATAGTAATTTTCTTTGGATTTGATGACTGAAATGTTATGGGATAGTGTTAAACTAGTTCTTGGAGTTGAAAGATCAATGAAAATGTGTATGTGATGAGAGCAGAAAAATTTGAAAACATGAATAGGTAATACTCTGTTATGTTGATGTTTTTACTGTTCATGTATATTTATTTACGTGAGTTTTGGAGTATTATTAGAGATGATTAAAATGAATGTAGAGTTTAGAGATAAGTGTACGACGATGTTTAGAGCTAAGAAAGAAAGATTAAAGTGATAGCTAGATTAAGAAAGTGAAATGAATGCAAAAGTAGAAAATGCAGAAAAATGAAAGTGCAATAATGCAGAAAATGTGATGAATATACGTAGTGAGTGTTTATGTTTTTTATGATTATGAAAATGATAGATTTTTTATTTGGTTGTGATATGTTGAGCTGAAATAAAATAAGAATGAATAGGAAATATTGAGTTTTAAGCAGAAAGTTGATAGTGATATATATGTATATAAAGACTCTGTTTTTCCTCTTCACTAGTCACATGTGGGATTATATTGGTAAATTGGTGAATGAGTTATTGATATCAAAGTGCCAAAGGATTGAGGTTGTGATTTAAAGAAATGATGAGTGATTAAATTATTAAATGAAAATGAGCTTAAGATATGAAATTGGTAAAGTACCTGAGATTGTCATAGAGCATGCATTATGCATATTCCATATATACAATTGTGCATAAATAAATACTTATAAGTGTGCAATTATTAATGTGTGTGCAACGTATGTCTTGCATAAATGGGTTGTGCAAATTAAATGTCCGCATTCAGGCATGTCTAGAATTTGGAAGTAAATGCTAATCTGGAGCATACTATGAGTAGACCTAGATGGTCTTATTTCATTGTTTGTTTTGTTTGAATTTTTGTATTGATTGACTACTGAATGCTTATATGAATGTGATTGATTGTTCCAAACAGAAGGTCCGATAATTGTGAAATGTGGAAGAGATATTGAAGTACTACTTGCATGTGAATGTGACGAACTAAATGCTTCATGATATGATTGATTGAAAATGTGATATGCATTCCATACATGAATGCAAGATCAGATAATGGGAGTTGTGACCAGAGTAGCCACCGATCAAAGCTTAAAGCTCAAAGTATGAAAAGAGCCATGAGCTCAGAAAGTGATTAAGAGCCTAAGGCTCGCTATGTAAAATGAGCCATATATCCTCATCAGATAAGGGACAGTTAGTAATGAGCCTGATATCCAATAGATATGGGACATTTTAGGCACTCGGTCATAACAAAGTAATAAATAAAAAATGGGTCTCATGTGCACTGCGTATGCATAATACGAATGATTAAAGTGTATTGAGTGTGAAATGTGAAATGATTTAAATGTGAATTATGTGTTATATAACTAGGTGAGCCATCGATGATGGTCACTCAATAAGTTCACAAAACTCACCCTAAATTTGCAAATATTTTTCAGGATCAGAAAAATATCTCGTTAGGCAAACAGGAGTATACCTACGGTATACAAGTAAAGGATAGAGGTCAGAATTAGTTTGCGCTTGCATTGTATTTCTTTATTTTAGTATTGAATTGTATATATATATTCTAAAATTTTTGTATCAAATAATGTATTCAGAAACTTTTGCACAATGTGTAACACCCCACTCTCGCATGACCCAAACCCGACATCGACGGTGATATCCGAGTCCATGCCCTGTGAGGATGGCGTGCTACATCACTCAGTTAAAACTCAGTATAAAACTTTTTTTTTGAAACGCAAACATGCACAATGCGGAAGACAATAAACATACAATCATGAATAAGTACATTGGCCACGAGGGTCCTTTTATAAATACAAAGTTATTTCAGTCTGTGGACCTTACAAATTGACCTACTCATTAATTCAGAAAATAAAAATACAGTAATGCAGACGCGAACTGATCCCGACCCCTTTTCTCACTAACCAGCAGATGCTATACGCCCGTTGCCTAACGGGGTATTCTTCTGAGTCTTGAAAAATAATTGCAAATTTTCGGTGAGTTTTGCGAACTCAGTGAGAAACCATCATTGATGGTTCACTCAATTCATGCAACACAGCATTTCACATAACATATATTCACATTGTTGCATATTCGATCACGTTTCACAATTTCACTTAAGCACAGTCCATTTATACATTTCATTCTATTCGACATACATAACCAAATGAATTTATAACCCATTCAAGCATGTCACAATTGCATAAGGCATTTTTCCTTTCACTCAATCAAAGAAAAACAATCCAATACATATGTAATGCACATGAGACCCTTTTTCCAATTTATTACGGTTTTGTGACCGAGCGCCTAAATTGTCCCAATATGGGCGCATTAATCGGTGAGCCTGAGGCTCTGAACTGTCCCAATATGGGCGCACTAATCGTTGAGCCAAAGGCTCTGAATCACTGTGGGGCTGGAGGCCCAATATAAACATTGATCTAGTAGCTCTCGGTAGCTGCTCCGGTCACAACTCTTATTAACTGATCATGCATTCATGCATGGAATGCATGTGTCACAATTAAACAATATGGCATCACAATCGAATCCAATTTATCATATTCAAATAACTATTTCACAACGATTCACAGTATAACCACAACCACGATTGATAATCCCAAATTAACACATTCACACAATTGGTTCACAAATAATCACATTCCAATCACAATCAATCACATTCAAATCACATATAGCAAGTAGGACACTTCTATGTCAGTATCTCCCAGTACATCGGGCACCTTCGGCCCGGAATCAGTCATAAACAAACGCATGGCCCACCGTTATCTCCACATTGTTATAAGTTCAAAATTATAAACAATTAATAATCGAGAAACCATCTAGGTTACTCACCTTTGCTTCCGAAGCTAAAGCCTGGAAGTCTCGGCAACGTCTGTGAATTGACGTCCCAAATGCGTCTCTAAAACAGTCCAAATATCCAACATTACCAAATTGGCAATCAGAAACATTTAAAAATGCACATGTAGCAATTAAATGTGTACAATGCATGTTCGTGACATTCCCGGCACTATTGCACAATTTCCCATCACCAAATTTTCCTCCATAAATTAGAAACCCATAGACATAAAAATTACTCAATTCGGACCTCTATAGGTCCAATTATTAATAAAACACGGCTTCGAAAAAAATCATTTTCCGGTCCTCTCACTTTGACCTAATCGGTCCACGTCAATTTCAGCTCTAAAAATTCCCAATTTTACAAATAAATGAAATTAAATATTAGACGAATCCAATGCCTCGAGAATCAGGTCAATCGGAGACGGAAAAGTAATTGACAAATGAAGGATTTGGGCCAAAATAATCATAAATAAATAAAAAATTAAATAATAATTTTTTTAAAAACAAACAAACGGCCCTCGCACTCAGCTCGCCCTCGCGAGGCAAGCGTTTGCCAATTTCATTTCTTTTTTTTTTAATTTCCAATTTCCATTTACCAATTTCCTTCTTTTTTCCAATTTTCACTAACTACCTTCTCCTCTTTCAAAACCCTTCTCTTTTTACACAAATGTCTAAAAATTCCAAATTTGGTCTCATTGGAAAGTTCTCAGAAAACCCGACAAGTTTCATGAAGAGTGAAAAATCCAATTTCACCCCTAAGGGTGTCACGAATGCACTCACAACTCTACCAAATTACAAACTTACCACAACAGTTCAGTACTTTTCCAAAAATCATAACTTTTTATCCCCTTAGCTAAAAATTCCAAATTTTATTTCAATCAAAAGAGAAAAACAAGGGATACAACTTTCATGAACAAACTGAAAGCCAATTCCATCTTTAACAAACTCAATTTCTCAATCAAACTTCAGCCTATCCAAAACATTCTCAAATATAACCCAATCTTTCAAAATTCATAACTTTCCAATCCATTGTCAAAAAACTACATACCATATAGCAATAAAACGCTCAGACAATGAACTACAATTCTCAAGAAGAACTCCAAAGCAAGTTCCCATTCAAACTAGGTCAAATCCTCTCACTAAGGTGGCTGTCCTGTTAGAGTTTGTGAAATCAGCATTTCACCTAAACCATAACAAAACTTTATAAATTTATATCTAACAATCCTTACACCCAAAATTCGCATAAAATACCTCATTAGAAAACTACAACAATCCTCTACAATTTTCCAGAAGGCCACTTAACCAATGTCACCCTTAACAGTCCCAAATAAATATCAGAACACAAAGAGCACAAGACCTATACACTTAGAGCCTTGGACACCAATAGCTGAATTACCACTTGAATATTAACAGACCATAACTTTCAATATACACATCAAAACAATTCATACTTAGTGGCGTTAGAAATCTAACACAACAATCTTCAACTTTCATGAAGACCAAATTTGCAAATTCAATCCAATTCAATCCTAAAAAAAATCATCAAAGTTTCAGGTCACAAGGTTCGGATACTGTTCACACAGCACCTAACAATTCACTTTGGATGCCAAAATTAAAATCCTTAAGGTCAGAATTGGACAAAACTTCCTTCATATGAAATCTAGCCATACTTCTTAAGTTTAATTTAAAACAAACCTCAGCTCAATTGGACAACCATATCAAAAGTTATGAGCCAAAATCTGAAACCTACACAAAGTCACATTTTCCAGATTTCCTCCCTACCTCAACTCTTTTCATTTCATCACTTTACCTACATCAATATGCATCCATTTGGACCTCTAATTCAGCCATAAATTCATCAAAACAATTACTTGAGTAATCCATCACAATTTGGCAGCAACAACATACACAATTTCCTTACTTCATTTCCACTCATCTAGCATCATAAACATCATTGACAACACTAAATTCACATTCTTTAATTACCATGTCAATTACCCTCACACAAGCATACACTTAAACCCATACAAACCTACCACTATCTTTATGAAATTAATGCACAATTAACCCCCATGAATGCTTCTAACTACTAAATTAAAGAACATAAACATCAAGTCTCACCTAAACAAGTTGCAAACTCTTCAATTCTCCAAGTCTTCAAAATCACCCCAACTTTCTACCTTGACACCTCACCTACGGCCTTCACTTGAACATACACACAATTCACCATCTTCACAAGGCTTAAGTTTGGTCTTGGTTGAGAATAAAGAGAGGCAAGCAAGTAGCAAGGAAAGCTTCTTATATGGGATGGAAAAGAAACAATCGAAGGAGGAGAGTAAGGCACCTACGGATGGAGGATGTTTTTCACTTTCAAAGTAACCTTTTTCAACCTTCAAGGTGATTTACTTATGCACTTAAGGAGAAGAGCCGAGAATGCTTGAAGGGAATAAAACAAAATCATTTAATGAAAGGGGACACTTGTCCTAAATGGAGAAAAGACAAAAATCAATTAATACCCTTTAATCAAAGAACCCTAATCCAAATTAATCTTTCATCCCACTAATGCTAATGGCTCTACAACAATCCCAAAAAATCCTTTATCCAATATTTCATTGCCATTAGGCAGTACTTTTCAGTACTGGAAACCCACTCAGTCAGCCAGTTGAAAATTTTTCGGTCCGGGCAAGTACCCCGAAAAATTCCAAAAAAATTCCCACAAATCTCTAAAAATGTAAAACACGCCTAAAGCACTTCAATTCAATTTTTCAAGTACAAATAACATATTTTTCACAATAAACACATATGCCGGGAAATGTCATGAATGCATGTACAATCATGTGCATATGCAAAAATTACCATTCATATAAATATAGAGGCTATAAGATGCATGTGCATGCCGAGATATATTTAAACATTCCTAACCCGTCCCAAATGACCAAATTACCCTTCCCATTGGTGATGGGATGTTACACTAACCTTCCCACGGGTAATGGGATGTTACATTTGGTGTGTTGAACTTCAACCAATGTTGTTTGCTCATAACACAATGCTTACAAAAAGGCATAAATACCTTTGTAAGCCCTGGAAGTAGCTTTTGCTCAGCAAGAATCATCGTTCTCTGTTCAAACATATGCCCAAGTTTTTGATGCCATATTATTGGACTCGAACATCCTAAAACAATTGACACCTCTACCTTTTACAAAGTTTTCCCTTCAGCATATACAAATTTGCAGCTATCTTTTCTCCCTTCATAAGTAGAAGTGCATCTTAAATTATTTTCATGATCTTGTTTTCAATTTCATCTATGCAACCAAGATCATCCAGTTGTCCTAAAGACAACAAGTTATTTTTTAGACCTTCCACATGTCGCACTCCTTGAACTGTAGGAATTGTACCATCATAAAACTTCAGCTTGATGGTTCCTACACCAATGATCTTTAAGTCATGATCACTGCAACTGTATATAGATCCTCTTGAGATTGGTTCATAATGATAGATCCACTCCCTCCGAGAGGCCGTTTGAAAAGTAGCTCCTGAATCGAAATGTCATACATCAATAAATCTTTTCTTGTTTTCATTTGCTATCACTGCCTCACAACACAGGACATTACCATCATCTGAAGTGCTCGCCACATTTCCTTAAGGATTGGAATTTTTCTTTAAATTCCAACAATCTTTCTTTAGGTGACCTTTTTTGCCAAAATTATAGCATTTCAAATTCTTTTTACTTCTTCATTTTGATCTACCATAAATTGGGCTTACAATTTAACCTTGTTTTGTTGATCTCCCCCTCATCACCATCAAAGCCTCCATAAGTTGTGAACTTGCCTATCAGTCTTCCTTGTTTTTGCTCTGATTTTCCTATTCTAGGACAACAATTGCAACATCATCGAACATTAGAACATCCGTAAGGATATTATTTGTTAAGTTGATGATGAGTTGATCATACAAATCAAGTAAACTTTGAAGTAGAAGCTCAACATGTTCATTTGGCTCTATTTTACAACCCATCGAAGTGAGTTGAGATAAAGAGTATTCAAGGTATTGATTTGCTTAGTCATCGAAGTAGATTCTGCCATATGAAGAGTATATAGTTTACTCTTAAGAAAAATTTGGTTGTGCAATGATTTGGCCTCGTACAATTTTGTGAGATGATCATAAATCTTCTTTTTCATCTTCTTATCTTCTATGCTTGATAACATGACATCTGTTAGTGTCAGATGAAGATTTGCAATAGCATTCTCATCCATCTTATTCCGCTTGTTATCATATGTGAATGTTGCAGGATTTTCGCTGATGGCCACTAAGCAATCTTTTCTCAAGAAAACCTTTATCTTCAACTTCTACAACGAAAAATTACTCTCATTGAACTTCTCAATCTCAAATTTTATCGTCATTGCTTCTATTACGAACAGAACTTTGCATCCACTATTTCACGTGAATATAGATTGCGCTAAAAAAGTCGTCATAATTTTCTCACCACGACTCTGATACCACTTGTTGCAAAAAATTGATCAGATTAAAGCAAGTTCGCAGCTAAATATAATTGAAACTATAATAATGAAGAAATTGACACACATATATATTGGGAAAAAACCACAAGCACAAAGAAGGAATTTTACTATGAAAAATAGGAGTTTTAACCTCTATCTATTTTACAAAGATAAATACTTAAATATCTTAAGAAATAGGAGAAACACTCTTTAAGGGGATTAAGGATTTTCTGAGAATGGATGATATGCAAATAAACTGGGGAGGCCTTTTATAAGCCTCCTCACGCGGTTTGGACCAATGTTTTAAAAACTGGACCAGACATCAAACTGGTCAAAGGAAAAGTTTAAGGTTTAAAGCTTCAACCGATATTAAATAACTATAAAACTGATATATAATATATAATAAATAAAAATTATAAGAGTGAGTAAAAATAAAATATTTTATTGAAATAAAAATACACTAATATCTATTATTATATAATGAATTAATAATGAAAAAATATGAGCCTAATATAAACTTTAAAATAAAAATAAAATTAAAAAGTATTTTTAAAAGACTTGTGTTTCATCATCTTTAAAACCTCCAAATTTTTTACCGCTATATAAAAACTCGTAAATTATGCTTTTATTCAACATACGTGTACCAATTATAAGTTAGTAAAGTTAGAGGGTTAGAGATCATAATAGGAAAAGAGAGGTTTAAAACTAGAACCTCAACATCAAGTCAATGTCAATGCCTATGTAGAGTTATTTGGAAACCTGAAGGCACAGTTGTGGTCAAGCTCTTCACATTTTATTCCAAGAAGTAATAGTTGAGACCGATCTCCTCCAATAGAAACTGGGTATCAATGGTTAGTATTTAGTCTTTGTGTTGCGCCTAATTTAGCTTTATCATTTAGTTTTTGTTGGGTGTTTACGATTCTTCTTTTTGGGGTGGTGGGTATCTGTTTATTGTAGTTTTGATGCGCGGAAACCATTGTTCTTTCTTTTACTTTTCAACTTCTAGGAACTTGTATCTTGAATCCTTGATCTTCTTCTTCTATTGTTGTTTTTATCATGAAAGCTTCGTCTTTTGGGATCCTTTAGGGTCGAATCCTTTTGGGTTTTGAAGGTTTGATTGATTTAATGCCTTTTTTATGTTCTCTTTTTTGTTTATTTGTTTTCCATTTGTGGAGAGAAGAAATGAGAGGAAGAAGTGTGGTAATGTTAAGATTTTTAAGGTAAAGCTTTGTATTTTTCGGTGTTGACCTTCTATTTCTTTGTGAAGTTTACAACATTTCTCTTTATTCCTTTGCTTTCTGGGCTACGTTTCTTATAATATCGTGATCTCGTCATGTCTTGCTTTTCCTCTTTTGGGTTTTAGGGTTGTTCATTTAGGATAAGAGCACTTATCTGTGTGCTTTTGAGATCTAATATTCAAAATCAACAACAAAAGTAAACAACTTTATTATCTCTTTATCCCCTGCTTTCTGATAATATCATGATCTTGTCATTTGTTACTTTCGATTGTTCTCGGGGTAGTCTTCATTTTTTATTTTCTTTTCTAAGGTTGATTTTGAGTTCTAAAGTTTGAATTTCGGCAGCCAAGTTTGTGTTTTTCCCCCTTCATGAAGCCAAAAAAAACTTCTCCATATTTTTTGAATCTGTTGATTGCATATATTTGTTCAGTTGTAGTAATGGTTGCTTTTTGGTTTCTTTGGCATGCATCTCACTCGTTAAGTCATTTTGTTTCAAAAATGCTGATTTCTGATTGCTCTTAAGGAGCTTAAAGTTGCTTCTACGGAAACCTATTAATCGGTTAAACCGGGCTTTTGTTTGTTGCTATCTCTGTTTTAACTTGGTTGGGTGTAGGTCGTTTTTGATAAGTATCTCGTAGATCTGCGCTTTTGGCAGATATAAGTTTTCCAAGTTTGGAACTTTACAAATTAATTCTATTCATGTGTTGTTATTGTTGTTCAACATTTTGTTATAAGTTAGTAAACATATGTTTGATTATCTTTTTCGGCTTCCTCTTCCATTTCTTCCCGTATTGCCCCTTATTTCTAATACCAGCAGCTTATAATCTTCTCAAAGTTAAGATTTTTTCAAAGATTCTGAGGTTCTGGAAATGATTGAAAATGATATTATACTTGTTTTTTGTTTTGGTCTTTGTTTCTTTTACATGGCTGGGTTTATGATTGAAGTTTCCTGTTTTTACCAATTGAGTCATTTGCTGAGACCAAAAGAATTCTAAAATGGATATAAATCATCTGTAAGGATTCGCAAGGCATCCAAGTTGTTGCCTTTTTCTTTTTATGTTTTTCACAACGATAGTAGAGCAGTGGGCACCAAAAAGTTAGATACGGATGATGATGATGGTGAAGGAGCACCTTATCTCTGCCAATCCTCTTGATGATGATGAAGGAGCACCTTATCTCTGCCAATCCTCTTGCCCCTTTTCTTCATGAAGGTTTTGCACTCTTCTTTGACGGTATGTAAATAGGCGATTACTTTTTTTTTTAGGATTGAACAAGTGGTATGTAAAAGTTGCTCTTCGCTCTCACTCTCTCTTCCTTCTCCTTCTCCGTGGCCTCCTCTTTTCAGGTATGGTTCTTGACTAATCAGTCTATTCTGATTGGGTTTTTTATGGGTTTTCTGAAATTTCTGCTCTTATGGTTTTTTTTCTTGAGATATTAGCTTCTTTATTTGATATATACTGCCAGTTGCATTACTATTATCTTGTTACATCTGCATGTGGATCTACTAGAAACAATCTCTCTATTATGTGGAGTAAGGCTGCGAACTATCAGACCTCCCCCAAATTCCGTTTCACTGCGCGACTTCGGAATATGATGATGACGACGATGATGAAGCTATTTATATGTGAGTTGCATAAGTTCCACTATGATATATTATACAATTTTATCCAAGGGGTAAAGACTAGAGAGACTCTGAAGTCCCAATATTCAACAAAAAATGTCAGAAACTGAGTGAGACGAGATGATTTATGGGCAGATGACTTAAAATGGTGGAGAAAAGCAAAAATTCTATAGTGATTGCAGAAGGGTTGAAAAAAGAGATGGGCATCTTCTTCAACCAATAGAAAGGGACAATTAAGTTTTTACTTTGAAGGAGGAGCAAAGTGCAGTTAATAAATATGCCCTCCATACGTTTGCTTTTAGCTCAGCTTGGCCTTGCCTCCTCCTCCCCCAAACTTCTTGGGGTTAGGCTAAAACTTATCCACATCTATCATAATCTTCAGGTTGGGTGCACTCGTTGAGAAACAGTCAAATGTTATGACGAAGTAATCCAGTGGGATGTAGGGGTCAACCAAAGTCACCAAACGTGGCTGTAGAGGTGAGGTGATATGTGAAGGGAAGATGGTGAAGACTGAAGAGCAAATAGTAGCAGCGAGGGCAGAGTTTTGGTTTCTAAAATCTAAAATTTTGTATATACCAATTCGACCGATTTATTGATAAATTGGCCGATTCTTTGATAAATTGGTCGGTAGCTGGTCGGTTTATATTATTTTCGGTCGAATCGATCAGTTGATTTTTAAAACCTTAGTTTGGACAGCCAAAGCCACAAATGTTGCAGCTGCAATTGTGAAATTTTCAGTAGCATTAATTATTGTAGTTTTCAAGCCTTAATTTTATACCACAAATATAAAATTAAAATATAATATAAAAAATTTAAAATATGTTTTTATAAAAAGTTGGCACATTTATTAAAAAATATATTTGTGATAAGATTACTATAATTATTCTCCATATCTGTTAAAAAATTAATTCAATTATAAAACTTTAGACTTTTATTATATTATAATTAAAATATAACATAAAAAGTTAAAAATTTTGCCATGTGATTGATTTTAACTATTATTTTTAGGTCTCACAAAAGTTATCAAAATTATTACCTAATATATGAAGTGTATCACACTTTTTTAAGTAGAACTTTGAAGTTTGCAATTCAAAATTTTAAATTTCACACGTTCATTAAAATTATACACTACAATTAATAATTATGTATATAAACTTTTTAGTGATTTTTAGACTTTTTTTCCTTCTATCTTATAAATTTTCTAGTGTTCATATAATTCTAACTTAATTATTAGTATTTTTAAGACGTGGAGAAGTGAACTAAATCATAGCGGTAATAAAGAAATAGAAACGGTGATAAAAAACAAAAATGGAACTTATGAAAGCATACGATACCAACTGGAACAGCACACAAAACTATCCATCTACCGTTCAATGTTCAATGTTCAAAACAAAACAATACAATACATCCACTACGCTACCTAACTAAAAACAAGACCTCTTCTCTTTCTTCATCTTTGATTAATCCATCCCTAAATAATAATAATATTATTATTATTAATGTGATCATCTCATCTTCTTTGTTTTCAACAGCACCAGAATTTCTAGTCTCTGTCTTGATACCGAAGAGAAGAGAAGAGAAGAGAAGTAGCTCAAAAGTCTAAATCCAAATGTCAACCAACTCCCCCACGGAGCCGTCTGACTCCCACGCGCCACTCCTTCGCCCCCGCCAGGACTCACCCACCTCCTCAACCGCGCACCGCGCCTCTCTGGCCCTGCTCCTCGGCCGCGCCACTGGCCGCAGAGGCCCTTCCGTTCTTGTTCGGGAGTCGGCGGCGCGTGAGCTGGAGGAGCGGCGCGCTGACTGGGGCTACGCGAAGCCGGTGGTGGCGCTTGACATGCTCTGGAACACGGCGTTCGTTGTGGTTTCGATTACGATGCTGATACTGACTGCCGACGAGAGGCCTAATACTCCTATCAGGCTGTGGATCTGTGGGTATGCGTTGCAGTGTTTGGTTCATGTTGTGTTGGTTTGGTTGGAGTATCGGAGGAGAAACGTTGGGAGAGTTGCTAGAGACGATGAGAACCAACAAGACGTGGAGAGAGGGAATGCTGATAGTGAAGACGAGGATGGTGAGGACAGGGGTTCTTTGAGTTCTAGGCGATCAAGGTTGGGTTTCTCAACTTGAAATTTGATGTTCTTGTGGTTAATTTGGTTAAATTTTGTTGTCATGTTATGTGCAAATTGGAATGTTTTCTTTTAGGTTAGAGAATTTGTTATTGCTGTTAAGAGGTGTAAAGGTGGTTTAAAACTTAAACAGAAGATTGTAGTATAGCGTGATTATTATATTTAGATTACACAACTCTTGTATTGTCATTATTAACATTTAACATGAAAACTAAGCATCAGAGTACGATCTCTGCAAAGCCTTGACATTCCCTTTAGAGATTCTTAACTAGATTGCAGCAACTTCCAAATTTCAAGCATGCTGTTAAAATTTTCTAGAATTTTCCCTCCATTGTTTTTGGAAGGCTGAGCTGGTACTTTGCAGTGGAATACTTGGATTGCTGCACCCGGAACCTGAAAATTCAGGGCTGTCCTTGTGTACACTGGAAATTCCTGTCTCTAACAGTGTTTGTGGCATGGCTAATCCTGTTTCAATTGTTGCTAATTCTTCCATTAACGGACAAGGATTCCATGATTCAACAGTGATTAGATAGTTCTGTCTCATCTTTTGATGATCACTGACATTGCTTCTACTCTCATCATTTATGTCTATGATAAGTTCTAGCTAATATACAACGGTGATTGAAGCACTATATATGCTAGACAAAATTTAATTTTTGTTGGGAATATTTTCTTTAAGAATGGAATGAAACTTTAGTCAAAATTATGGTTCTAAAGTCATATCTGAAACACTATGTTCGTTCTACCATTTTGGAAGTTTCTTTTAGATTCATGGATGGAGATCAAGTGCATCCATTATGCTGAATGCCTTCCTTAAATGATGTACATACTTGAACCCATAGTCATTTAGCTAGAAGATAACTAAATTAACATATATGTTTCAGTCAACTTGATGAACAATTTGGACTCATCTGATTTGACATTTTTTATTTAGGCTTGTGGCTTCTCATGGGACTTGCCACCTCTTGGTCTATCATCTGTATGTCTAAGGGGGAGTTTGTAGTAATTCCTAAGCTAATTGATAGGTGCCAGGTCTTTGACGAATCTCATCATTTATGAATGTTCAAAGTTTTTGGATACTAATAACTCCTTACTTTTAACGTTTTTAGAATCTTTTTTTTCTCTTCAACAATTATTAGGATTTCCACAGAAATAATGGCTTTAGTGTGACAGCTGTATGCTTTTCGGATAACACGGTCATTGGTTGGGCCTGCATAAAGCTTGTTATCCCCATTGATTTGTATTCCTGACAATAAAATGAAGCCACAATCTCTTTTACTTGACCTAACATTGGCAGTTACTAAAAGGTGATGTGCTAATAATTTATAAGTTAGCTGACCCCTTGATGCTTTGGTGACTTCATTGTGTAGTGTCACTAAACGATGTGAGTCGGTGAATACAATGGCATCATTTCTTTGGTGGATAGTTGGGTTTTATTGGGTAGTCTCTGGCGGTGACATTCTCACACAAGATGCTCCACGCTTATACTGGTATGCCTCTGCATTTCTTTTATTTCTGTCTTTTATCCTTTCTTTCACAAGTTATCACTAAAATTGTGACGACCAAGGGCAGAAAGTAAGTCTTCCTGATCAGTTTTTATTTCAGAGCATTAGTCTACATAGAATTGATGGTTTCTGTTTCTGTTGCATGTTAATAAAAGTTTTAATAGTGTTATGGATTTTATCTAGCTCATTGAATATGGAAATCTAGGAACCAGTCCAGCCAGGCCTGTCAAATGCTAAAATCAAGAAACAAAGACTTGGTAAAAAATCTGAGGAGCTGATTGTCTCTAAAGTTTGAATCATACCCAAATTTACACTTTAAATTATTGAGTCATGTAAATCTTTTATGCTTTGCTTATGATCGTCGAATATGATAAAGTTATTTAAATTTAACACTAATTTCTTGTTTTATAATTTTAATTCCATGCAAAGTCATGACAGTGTGCACAATTAAGCAAAAAGTATTGTCCTCAATTTATAAAGTTTCTGTAGGATTACATGAGTGTTTCCTCCTAAACAATATAATTGTCTAGAAGCATAAAGTAAATCATAAATCTGCAAATATTATGCAATCCAATGTCTAACTTCTAATAGCAAATCAACCCAAGTTGGCATTAATAACAAGCAATTGTTTGGAGAAAGACCAAACTAAATTATCCCACTAGAACTTACATTCTCAGGGGACTAACCTTCTTAAGGCATAGTCTTTGTATCAAAAGAATGGAGAGAATAATAAAGTCTAGCTTCCAAATTTTCTGCGATGGCTGTCAAGTTGAATTTCATACATTTAGTCCAATTCTTATTTAAGACTTTATGGTTACAGATTTCTGTTTAAACTGACATTTGATTAGTATATGTGGCACATTGTACATTGATCGTCATTGGGGTCAATTTAAGTTGTTTTGGTCGCTTTAATAGTTAGAGGATGATTTGAATGAAAACGAAATTAAAGAGTAATTTAATGAACTCTGAGGGTATGTTTGTGCTTTTTCCTTTTATGATCCTGTCATGTTGCCACAAGGATAATTTATTAACATAATTTTATTAATAAGTAAAATTCCTTTAGCCCTCAGTTATATTAGAGTATTAATCATGAATGGAACTGACAAATTTTGGTATAAATGCTACATGCTGAACCTGTTTGAGCTTTGAGCTTTGATCCTTGATTCTTTTTCGTCATCAAGTTTACTCCATGATGGTTTCTGGAGCATTGAGCTTTTGCATGACAAGTTAATTGACTTTCTTTTTGAAATAAAGAGCAATTTTCCCTTCCAAAACAACAAACCTGTTACTTTGGGCTTAGACCCAAGGGGCAAAGCCATGGGTTGAAGTTTTGCTAGGTCCTAGAATGGATTCATCATGTGCATATAGAAAGAATCCTGATTTGTCATGATATTTTGTCATATTAATCTCACAAGAGAGAGTTAGTTTGCAGCAAATATTATAGTATCTGATTTTGTATTTTTGCAGGTTGGCTGTGGTATTTCTGGCGTTTGATGTGTTCTTTGCCATCTTTTGTGTTGTTTTGGCATGTCTGATTGGGATTGCACTCTGTTGCTGCTTACCGTGCATTATAGCGATTCTCTATGCTGTTGCAGGGCAGGTATGAAGGGGTTTACATTTTCTTCAAATTGATGATCAAGTCTAGTAAATGGATCTCTTTAACTGCCTCTTGGTATTAGAATTTCTCAAGTTTGTAACTGAAGATCCTGTGCTTGTTTTGTGAATTTGTAGGAAGGTGCATCAGAGGCAGATCTTAGTGTACTTCCAAAGTACAGATTTCAAGAAACCAAAAATAGTGAAAAGGAGGTTGTTGGAGTTGGGAAAATGATTCCTATTGAAACGAGCAGTGGATACTTGGCAAGTGAACGCGTACTTCTGCATGAGGATGCTGTAAGTTGACAGGAGATAAGAATTAGAATTGAGTTTCATAATTGACTCATAACATTGTTCGATTAACTAATCAACTGTGTGAATCATGGGAAATTATTAAACAAATATATTGCAGTTACAAAGATGAGATTTAATAGGAGGTGACCGACCATGAACTAATTAGAGTAGCTGGAAGAAGAAATAATGATGATATTACACTTAACAATGGGTTGGAAAAGAAAAGAAATACAGGTAGAGATTAGGAAAAGTAAATATAGACCCAAAGCTTTATATAGAACTTTGAGAAAGAGAAATATAATTGAGGTACAGATAAAAGAAGTATATGTGAGATAAGGTTGTTAATTGAAGCTGTTAATTGATTATGTCCAATATATAAACAATGAATTAGTAGAAGAAAAAAATAGAGGTAGATGCAAAGGAAAAAAGACGGACACAAAGATGATGAAAAATAGAACTTTGAGATAAGGAAGAGAGTAGAGTCAGAGGAAGAAAAGAAAGATATTTTGAGATTGGGGAAAAAGAAAAAGAACAGAGGTAGAGATAAAAGAAAGACATGGAATAAGGGTGTTTTAGTTATGCTAAAAATAAATTTGTTGATTCTATGATTAGAATGATAGACTTCAATTCAATTTAATTGCTTAACTGGATGAAAGAATCAAATCCGCATACTTTTTCTTAATCGAATTCTACATATTTCAAGTAACAAGCTGTTAGATAATAACTAATAAAGAACCACGTTAGGTTAGGTTTAAGTTGGTGGGAGTTTTGTTGTAAGTTGAGCAGTTCAGTTTGTGAATGAAGAAAGAAAGAAGATCCTCTGAATTCTGAATTTCAGTTTGTTAAGTGTAACACACTGTTTCTATGCCAAATCCTGGAGTTATTCCCAGTTTTTATAACAAACCCATGGAATCATTTCCATATTATTTTCTTTCTAAGCCTACTGCAACCCTTAAGTTACAGCTTAATGGATTTTTGCAAATAGTTTTGACATGTTTTGTAGCCTTCCTACATCAAAGTTGCTCTTTGGTTAGAAGTACACTAAATCTGAATTTTGAGGGCTATACTAGGGGATGACATTGCTATATGTTATGCTGCTATGTTTTCTAAGAAATTTAGTGTTATCTCGTGCTAACAATCTTTCTGTTAGTTAAGGGTAAGGCTGCGTACTATTAGACCTCTCTAGACTTTGCGTTTCAGTGGAATTTTTATTGGTGGTGGTTGTTGTTGTAGTGAATACATCAATATTATGCCAATACAGGTGCAGTAAATTGTGTAAAAAGAAAACGTTCCAATGTGCAATTGGCAGCAATTTGTTGATAGAGACTGTAAGAATGTTGTTATCACTTGATAAGAGTACTGGTGACGTTGCTATTACACAACTGCTAAATCATAGATCAGTAACCAGTACAACAAAGAAAAAAGATCATACATCGGCGAGAAGTAAGACGGATTTTCATGCGTCTGTGCTTGTGGAGACTTTTCATTAATATTAGTTCTAAATTCTAATGTTTGGGTTAATTCAATCATGCATGGTGATTTTCATTGTTTCTGGTCCAACTTCTCTTCCTTTTTCTGATGGGTAGGAATGCTGTATTTGCCTAAGTTCATACGAGGATGGAGTGGAGCTTCACACACTTCCTTGCAACCATCATTTTCATTCCACGTGCATTGTGAAATGGCTTAAGATGAATGCTACATGTCCTCTCTGCAAATACAACATTCTCAAAGGGAATGAAGAGTGAAGAGATTCAAGTATAAATCCAACTTTGTAGTGTTCTTGTCGTCTATCTGTACAGAAGAAATCAAGGTTCTCCAAGTCCCGGTGAAGACAGTGGCTTGACAAGCCTCCGGAGATGCCTGGATTCATTATATGAGCTATTGGAAAACCCTGTCCAGAAATGAAGCCACATCCACATTTTTCTTTTGTCCCATTCCCATCTATGCCTGTGCTATTTGTTTGTTTCTGTTGTCAAAACTAGCATCAGCTTACTTTTGTATACACAATTTAACTTTTGGTCCTTTTATGTGATTTTGGCCAGTCATGTAATAGTTTTAGCCGCCTATACATTGGAGCGTGTTCAATTCAAAGTTTGTTTTGAAACCTTGCATACTTCAATCGATGTATGTTTGTGTATTCTTTGCTCGAGTTTTCCACTGCTGTTAAGTATTATGCGACAATTGAGCATGTTGCCGCCGTTGTGGTTGAGTGACATGTTCACATGAAAAAATATTTCTATATTACCAACTAAAAGCGTAGCGCTCAGTTGCTGGAGTAGCTCAGTTGGTTAGAGCGTGTGGCTGTTAACCACAAGGTCGAAGGTTCAAGCCCTTCCTCTAGCGGAGCAGCATCTGTATTTTGCATCTCATCGGTAAAGGTGGGTTTCAGTTCAATTTTATGACCACCAATTTGGGGATGCTGAAGAAAAAATCGGATAATGTAACAATAGATGACATTGATAATCATCTTTAATGAAGAAATTCTAAACGTTCATTTTTTAAATAAATTTTAAATTTTTGGGTCTATTTATTTTAATAATTTTTATTATTTATTAATTAAATTAATTAATCAGTTAATTCTTATAAATTTATAATATTAAATTTTATTTACCAATTTTTTTTTGTAATTAAACATCAAAATTTTCACTAAGCAAACAATGATAATAATATTTTCTAATTATATTTTAAATTATTTAATTTTTAGTCAATTTTATAATAATTTAATATTAATTAAAATTTTAAATTTTAAACTTTAAATTTTTTAATTTCTTGTTCAATTTCCGGTTTTTAATATAGTTATTTGTGTTATTAAACAGGATGATTCTAATAGAGTACAACTGATCAATGTGAAAATAAAATGGATGTCGATTGAACCGGTGAGAGACCCGGAGCACAACGAACTCAATCCGCACCGCACCCGGTTTTGAAAATTTAGCCAAAAGCTTGCCCGCCACTGAAAAGGGCAAAAAAAAAAAAAAAACCCTAGTTTATCTCAACGCCACTCCACGGTACCACTTCTACTACTGCTGTTTTAATCAATTTCAAGAGTTTGCTCCCAAATCCAAACAACATTGAAAATCACCACATTTCTATCTAAAATCCTCGGAGTAGTTTTTCTTGTTTCAATTTCACTAAATCTAAGCCCACGCCTTAAACCCCCTAGGGTTTTCAGTTCAAACCCCCAACCGGCCTCTTTATCCTAGAGCTGTTCATCTCCGCGTTTTCATGTCGTGGGAGGAGGAGATTGTTCTCCGTGACGTCACCAATGCGGGTCTCGTCGTCAGTGACCGGATTGGGCGGGAAGTGACGGCCCAGCTCGACCTCGAAGAGGCTCTTGAAGCTTCAAGATACGCTAGTCATCCTTATTCCACCCACCCGAGAGATGTACTAGTCCGAAATTTCTTCTCTTTTTTATTTCCCAATTCCATAATTTTATGTGCCTGCTTGTCTTTGCCTTTGTAATTGCAATGTTGAATCACTGATTGGTTGTGGGCTACTATTTGGTGACTGAGAAGATGCATTAGGGGAAAATTAATGATGGCGTGGGTTGTTGAATTGTGGTAGGGAGTGACAGTGCATCTTCTAGTATATATTTCTCACAACTTTTAATCTGGATTAGGTAGAATGGTACCCTGCGTTAGTCATATCTTCAGATGTCTTTCTTTTTCTTTGCCTAATATTTGATGTTTGGTTTCTTGTTTTCTCTTGATTGACTGCACTTTGGGCAGGTATCCATCCACATGGCTTCTCTCCTGGTGCTTTGTGCCTCTCTCGTTTTTTATTATGTTCTTCTTCTCTTTAAGATAATGTATCTGAATTGCACATCTTCATACACAGGGTATTGCACCTCCTATTTAATTGTATCTTGATATTCTTGGTAAATTGATGTGTAGTCTGCAGCGTCATAGATTGATGTGAAAGTGGCACTCTTTTCAGTGGAAATAATCAAATTTCCTTAGTTCAGTTTCAAAAACTTTTAACCTTCTTTTCACCCTTTTAATGTTTCTAAATAAAAAAAGTTCCAGTCATTTCTTGGGTAGCCATTGTCACACCTCACTAACAAATGCCTAATGTCCTATTATCCCCTTTTTTTTTTTTTTGCAGTGGCCTCCACTGATTGAGGTAGGAGATACCTGGGAGTTGCCTCCTGTTCTCATTGAAAGATATAATGCAGCTGGAGGGGAAGGAACTGCTCTATGTGGAATTTTTCCTGAGATACGCAGAGCATGGGCATCTGTGGACAATTCATTGTTCCTATGGCGTTTTGATAAGTGGTGAGTTTATCTTTGCAGCACTACCAGGCTATGACATAGGTAGCAATTAGAGATGGGTATCTTAAAAATGAATAAAGGAAAAGCATTTCTTTGTAATTATTTGATTTCCCTTTTTGGTCTGTAGTGTGAATTCTTTTCTGACATACATCTAAAAGTTTGAAGCTCCTTGCTTTTTCAATTGTTGGAGCATTCCTTTTGGTGTTAATATGCTTTAGTGAAATCTTGCATCGGTCTTTAAAGCAAGGAGCATGCTATGTTGTGTCTCCTTTTAGAATGGGCTGGAGTTAGAACAAAAGTTTATTTATTTGCTGCATGGTGGAAAATATTGATTGGCATGGTGAGGATAGTGTGGGTTGGAAAATCTCCAAGATACCCTGTTCTGAAGTTCTTTTAATTCAAGCTCCTGTTCAAGAGTCAGACAAGGAAGAATTTTTTTTAGTTTATGAGAAGCATTTGGAAAAATTATGTGGGTTCTAAGATGACAGTTTTGCTAGAGGATGAAGTTGTGATATTCCTAATGAAAGGTGCATATTGCTCTCAATAAAATTTTCCACCATGGTTGTGAAGTTTGTTTAATTATTGTATATCTAGTTTGGATTGTTGGGGTCTTCAGGTGGCTTTGGTTAAATAAAGACAAGTATATTGAATTCTTTCACTTTGTTAATCTTTTTGATTATGTTGGCAGAGATACGTAGTGTTCATGACTTTTTGTTTTGGCTCTCATCTTAATCTATTGTTGTATGGCTCTTCAATCAGACTAAGACAGTAATTGTATGACGATTAATTGTCAACTTCCTTCTTTTATAATTCTAGTTGGTCTTTTCTACTCCTTGTAATGTGAGGTCATCTCCTGTTCTCTGATATGGATCAAGACCAATCTTGACTTTCTGGTCATTAGTTATATCTACAGAAGAAAGTTAAGCTGATGGTTAACACTCGGTACTTGAAAAGATTAATGCAATATTTCTTGACTTTTGGCTAGAGAATTTGGAATTCAGCCAGATTCTATCAGATACCGAATCTAGAAAGATTTCTAAGCTTAATATTTTAAGATTGATTATTGCTAAAGTTCTTTCTTCTTCCTTATGTTATTCTAATTCAATTGTTAAGTTAAGTAAGTGCTAATTATCTTTAATATTCTTGTCTTTTTCAGGGATGGACAATGTCCTGAATACAGTGGGGAGGAACAGGCCATTTGTGCAGTTGGACTTGCCAAATCTAAACCCGGTGTCTTTATTGAAGCTATTCAATATCTTTTAGTTTTAGCTACTCCTATTGAGGTGATAACAATCGACACTGGTATATTAAACAGGTTGTTTTGTTTGAATGCGCCATTTTGTTAGATATTAATTATTTCATTAATGGAAGTTGTCAAAAAAGGTTTACAAGAGCCTGATGGCAATAGAGTTAGGAGCTGTCTCTGTCTCTGTCCATCTATCCATGTTGCAAGTTCTGTTACATGTGGTCTATTATACGTTCTGGTTGCTAGGCTAAGATTTTAGGAATCAATTTTAAATGTTATTTGAAGCACTTAGAAGATTTTATTCTTTATTTGAAGCGCATAGAAGATTTATTCTCACTATCTTTTTCTTATTTCCTCCTTAGAAATATAGTTACGAACTTGATATGTATGGTGTCAAATTGACATGCGGGCTTTGAGCTTTAAACAATAAGGTTGGTTTGTTTCATAGTTTGTGTCTGAACTGAAACTCTTATTGTGGAAGTGAGCCTAATTTATGGTGGCATCATGTTGATCAAAGAAGACATTCAGATGACAATTTACCTTTAATGTTTTATGCTTTTTAATCTTGGATCCTTCTCCTTTTTCTTTCCTACTCTTTATTGCTAAAACTTAGATAATGAGCAAGCAAGATGTGAGAACTGTAATAGGATTGAGGACTCTTTTACTGTATCTTCTGTGTGAGACTCTGTTTGGATAAGTAGTTATGTACTTTTTGATTGGTTCTCATTAACTTTTCTTGTTGTCAGTTGATTCTTGTAGGAGTCTGCTGTTCTGGTGGTGGTGATGGTTCTGATCCATATGCAGAAGTCTCATTGCAGCCTTTGCCAGAATATGCCATACCATCTGATGGGGTTACTATGACTTGTGTTGTATGCACTGAAAAGGGCCGTATATTCCTGGCTGGGCGAGATGGCCACATTTATGAGTTGCATTACACCACTGGTTCAGGCTGGCATAAACGATGTCGAAAAGTTTGCCTCACTGCTGGATTGAGTAGTGTCATATCGAGGTATGCTATTTCATTTATTTTGGAGAGGTATACATGGCCATTAAATCTCCCGAATGTCTCATGGTTATGGCTTTAACTTATGTAACATAACAGCAATTGATTTTTAACCAAGGACAGCTCCTACCTGATAACATTTTAAGAACTAAGCGGTTATTTCAATGGTTTACACTTAAATTGAGTACCTACTTTTGGGTTTCTTTAAATCAATATAAAGTTCAATTATTATCTTACAATTAATATGCCATAGGTCAGAACTAAGAACTTCTTTTGGTCTTAGGTGGGTGGTGCCTAATGTATTCAAGTTTGGAGCTGTTGACCCTGTTGTGGAAATGGTTGTTGACAATGAAAGACAGATTTTGTATGCGCGAACTGAGGAGATGAAACTTCAGGCATTTCTTTTAGGGCCAAATGGAGATGGTCCATTGAAGAAGATTGCCGAAGAGAGAAATTTGTTTAGTCACAGAGATGTGCATTATGCAAGTAGATATTTGACAGGACCAAGAACGCCAAATAGACAAACAAAACCATCTGTAGTCTGCATCACACCTTTATCTACTCTGGAATCCAAATGGTTGCATCTTGTTGCTGTTTTATCAGATGGCAGAAGGATGTACTTTTCCACTTCTCCATCTAGTGGCAGTAATGGTGCCATTGGAGGTTTGGGGGGGTTTGATACTAGTTCTCAGAAGGCAAATTGTTTAAAAGTTGTTACTACTAGACCTTCTCCTCCTTTAGGAGTTAGTGGTGGACTTACATTTGGAGCTGTATCTATTGCTAATAGAACCCCAAATGAAGATCCCACACTAAAGGTTGAAACAGCATATTACTCTACTGGAACTCTTGTCCTTTCTGATTCATCACCACCAAGCATGTCTTCTCTTGTGATTGTGAGCAAGGACTCGAGCTCTCAACCAGCAGGTAGCATGGGAACAAGCACAAGGAGTTCTCGAGCTTTGCGAGAAATTGTCTCTTCCCTACCTATTGAAGGTCGAATGCTTTTTGTGGCAGATGTTTTGCCCTTACCGGATACAGCTGCCACTATACAGTCACTATACTCGGAACTTTTTTTTGGATTTGAAAACTCAAGGGAATCCTGTGAGAAGGCATCAGGTAAACTTTGGGCAAGAGCTGAACTCTCAACCCAACATATTTTGCCAAGGCGAAGAATTGTTGTTTTCAGTACCATGGGAATGATGGAAGTTGTTTTCAATAGACCTGTTGACATTCTCAGGAGGTTGTTTGAGTCCAATTCACCTAGATCAATCTTGGAAGATTTTTTCAACCGATTTGGGGCTGGTGAGGCAGCTGCAATGTGTTTAATGCTTGCTGCAAGGATAGTACATTATGAAAATCTTATAAGCAATGTTGTGGCTGAGAAGGCAGCTGAAGCATATGAAGACCCAAGAATTGTTGGAATGCCCCAACTTGAGGGTAGTAGTGCATTGGCAAGTACTAGATCAGCAGCTGGGGGTTTTAGCATGGGACAAGTTGTGCAAGAGGCTGAGCCTGTATTTTCAGGTGCACATGAAGGTCTCTGTTTATGCACAACAAGGTTGCTTTTTCCACTCTGGGAACTCCCCATCTTTATGACAAAAGGCAGTTTGGGTCCACCTGATGCTACATCTCCGGATGGAATAGTTGTCTGTAGACTATCTGTTGGAGCTATGCAAGTTCTTGAGAGCAAAATTCGCTCTTTAGAGAAGTTTTTAAGGTCAAGAAGGAACCAGAGAAGAGGCCTTTATGGCTGCGTTGCTGGTTTGGGAGACTTGACTGGTTCCATATTATATGCAGCTGGTTCTGACTTTGGTACTGGTGACAGGAGTATGGTAAGAAACTTATTTGGTGCTTATTCACGGAACGTTGAGTCTAATGGTAGTGGTACATCAAACAAAAGGCAGCGGTTACCTTATAGTCCTGCTGAATTGGCTGCCATGGAGGTGGGTGCTTAATTATAACTGGCTTATCTTTATATTTTATGTCCAAGCTTAATGTTTATCGGTTTACAGGTGAGGGCAATGGAGTGCGTCAGACAGTTGCTTATGAGATCTGGTGAGGCTTTGTTTTTGCTTCAGCTACTCTCTCAGCACCATGTTACACGCTTGATTCAGCAGTTTGATGCTAGTCTGAGGCAAGCTCTTGTTCAATTGACATTCCACGGGCTTGTTTGTTCTGAGGAGGGTGACCGTCTTGCTACAATGCTAATATCTGCACTCATGGAGGTACAAATGATAGGATTATATATATTGCTTCCTAGGACCTTAAGTCTTTCACATTTGGTACTGCTATTCTGTATTCAAACATTTTCCTGAATTGATACTGATCCTTTGCTCCAGTATTATACTGGTCCTGATGGCAGGGGAACAGTAAATGACATTAGTGGGAGATTACGTGAGGGTTGTCCCAGCTACTTTAAGGAGTCTGATTACAAGTTCTTCTTAGCTGTGGAATGTCTTGAAAGAGCTGCTATAACTTCTGACCCTGTGGAGAAGGAGAATCTTGCTAGAGAGGCCTTCAATTTCTTGAGCAAAATTCCAGAGTCTGCAGATTTAAGAACTGTTTGCAAGCGTTTTGAGGACTTAAGGTGAGTTCATTGTTTCATGACAGAGGCAAAAATGTAAAACTTGTATTGTTGTTGCTTAAATGTAAATGTGACTTTGTAGATTCTACGAAGCTGTGGTACGGTTACCCCTGCAGAAGGCACAGGCACTTGACCCGGCAGGTGATGCTTTTAATGACCAAATTGATGCGGCAACTAGAGAACATGCACTTGCTTGTCGCATACAGTGCTATGAGATAATTACCAGTGCTTTACGCTCTTTGAAAGTTGATACTTCCCAGAAGGAATTTGGGTCTCCAGTGAGGCCTGTTTCCACGAGACCTTTGCTTGATCATGCTTCTCGAAAGAAATATATTTCCCAGATTGTTCAACTTGGGGTCCAATCATCTGACAGAGCATTTCGTGAGTACCTGTACAGGACTATGATCGATTTAGGCCTTGAAGATGAGCTGTTAGAATTTGGAGGCTCCGATTTAGTGCCTTTTCTTCAAAGTGCTGGCCGTGAACCCCCACAAGAGGTAATACATTTTGATGTTCTGCTGTTTGATTATATAAAGGTAATAAAAGTCCATATAAGGCACTAGGTATACATTTGGAACGTAAAAGTCTGAAAAGTAAGTTTGAATTAGTTAATACCAGCTGAAATTTTTATTTGGTCTCTCACAGGTTCGAGCAATTTCTGCTGTGATATCTGCAACATCTCCAATTGGTCATTCAGGAGCACTTATGTCTTCTAATCAAGCCAAATATTTTGATCTTTTGGCGCGGTATTATGTCTTAAAGAGGCAGCACGTGCTTGCAGCTCATGCTTTGCTAAGACTAGCTGAAAGACGCTCAACTGACATGGGAGATGCTCCGAGCCTTGAGCAGAGGTTAACAGATCGCTCTTTCTACTGTTGCTTATATTGATATAATTTAGTTCTTACCTTCTGTTTAGCTCTAGAATTTGCTTGATATGGTATTGATGCATGATCTTAACCAATCTTTTCTTAACTGTACCAAAATTGTCAAAAGTTCTGATTTTCCCGATTAATCATGATTAGTTCAAGAAGGAATATTTTAATGTCCAATTCATATTCAAAAATAGTTCATGTTAGTTCTCTAGTTACTATGATAGATTTGTAGGCCAATGAGTACAATACTAATGAAAAAAATCACCAATCTACATTTGTTTTCGCATTGCATGTAGAAATTATAAAGTAACCAACCCCTTCATTGGATGTGTGCTTTTTTCATGCTATTTTAAAATTTCCTACATTTCTTGGATGTGGTTCATTTCTGAGATTACCTTTTCGTTATCAAATCAGGCGCCAATACCTGAGTAATGCAGTTGTTCAGGCCAAGAATGCAGGTGATAGTGGTGGTTTAGTAGGTTCTACAACGGGGGCTTTCGACAGTGGGTTGCTAGATTTGCTTGAAGGAAAGCTTGCAGTGCTTCGTTTTCAGATTAAAATAAAAGAAGAACTGGAATCTATTGCTTCTAGATTAGAATCTTCATCTGACTTGCCTGAGGCTAACCAGAATGAAAGAGGCACTGATCAGGAGTGTGATACAGAATATACAAAGATTGCACGAGAAAAAGCCAAAGAGCTGTCATTGGATCTGAAAAGTATAACTCAATTGTACAATGAATTTGCAGTTCCATTTGAACTTTGGGAGGTATTTCTGTTCCTAATCCTTCTGTTTTTTGCATGTTCAAATAATTGGACAGTTGATTGAAATTGTTTAGTTGAACACCATGTGCTGTTGAAGTATTTACTCATATTGACCTTATTGGTTCAAGGCATTATGGTTACTTGCTTCAAAGATGTTTGCTTGTTAAGTTAATACTAGAACCAATATCTTTATTGTGTGAGCCATCAGAGGTATTATAGGAATAATGAAAAGATAATTCACCACCGGTCACTTTTTCCGGTGCTATTTAACTGCCCTTCCATTTCTGTGAGAATAATTAATCATGATATTATATTTTTCCGGTATCTTTGTTGCTTATTTTTACATGTGAAACACCTTGATTTTTTGTGTTAAGAGATTTTACATCTTCAGCACCTTGTAAGATGTTAGAATATAAGCTTAATTAAAATCTCATTAGAATTTGTTTCCAGATAGATAAGCCTTATTTAGTAAAAAGCTTGTATGAGTAGGAGGAGGAGAAGAAGCAACTACAAATAAGGTAGTGGTGACAAAAAGTTTTATTGCATGAGTTCTTATTGATCTATTATTGACTTTCCCTATAAAAATCGGTATACCTCGTATAATAACTACCTAGCCCTGTTGTTTTCTTTTTCTTGAAATATTTTGTTTATTTAGGGAAAACTTAAAAAAGGTATTGATTGGATATGACAAAATGCAGTTTAATTATAACAATAAATAGCAGTTGCATTATTAAGTTAAGGTGCCCGTTCCAATTTTTGCAAGTTTAAATTTACGTTGAAAGGACGCATTTGCTTTAAGTGGATTGATGTCTGTCCTTATATGTTGGTGCAGGTGTTGCTGACATGTCTATATAATTCTTTTTATTTTATGGTTGAGTTTTTCTGTAACCTTTTGTTTTTCTTCCTTCAGATATGTCTGGAAATGCTTTACTTTGCAAATTATTCGGGTGATGCTGATAGCAGCATTGTGAGAGAAACCTGGGCTAGACTGATTGATCAAGCTCTTTCAAGGGGTGGCATTGCTGAAGCTTGTTCAGTATTTAAAAGGATTGGTTCTAGCCTATATCCTGGTGATGGAGCTGTTTTACCTTTAGAGACTCTCTGCCTTCATCTCGAGAAGGCCGCTTTGGTGAATCTCAGCTTCCTTCCATGTTCTTTTTCTCTAGCCTTAAGTCTTTGTATCGCAATGTCTTTGTGGTAGTTTTTTTCCTTTTCTGTTAAAAACCTTCCATGAATCTTTTTGCGACAGAATTGTTGTTGCCCTCATATTTTTCGTTTCATGCCTAAGATTTGTATATTAATGTTTTCGTTTTTTAGGAGAGAGTTGAATCACGGATTGAAATGGTTGGTGACGAAGATGTAGCAAGAGCTCTCATTGCTGCTTGCAAGGGTGCAGCGGAACCAGTATTGAACGCTTATGATCAGTTGTTATCCAATGGAGCTATTTTGCCATCTCCCAACCTTAGGTTACGCCTTCTTCAGTCTGTGTTATTGGTGCTCCGTGAGTGGGCAATGTCTGTATTTGCTGAAAGGATGGGTACAAGTGCTACTGGCGCTTCTTTAATATTAGGGGGAGCATTCTCACTGGAGCAGAGGACAATCATTAATCAAGGGATTTGTGATAAGATCTCAAGTGCTGCAAACAGGTCAGTTTGTCTTTTCAGTTAACTGGTCTTTCAGGCAATTCCAATCCGTGGTGTCATGTTTCCATTGCATCTACATTAATGTTTTCGAAATTGTCCATGAATTCAATTGATGCAATTGAATTAATATGGGGGAGTAGGTTGATTGGAATTGAGTTTATGATGAGTGTTGAAATGGTGGCTGAAAATTTGGATGCTTTCAATTGTTGCAACAACTTTTTAGCGTACAAGTGTTGACTACTTAACTGATTGTTTGATGTTGGATTGTAGTAGTTCTGAAATTGGTTGTTAGGATTTTCTTGGGATGCCAACATAAGGGCCCATAATGTAGAGATTTGATATGTTTTCTTTTGGATTATTCAACTCTCCAAGCATCTCTTGAGCAATTTGGTTGAAACTTCCGTGGCATTTAAGCCTTGGGGGATTTAAATGTGATTTTGGATAGCAATTATGTAAAATAGATATTTCCTGATAGGTTTGTTGTGCTTAGTTTGGAAGCTTTATATCAATTATTATGTGGTTACTGGGTTAAGCTCTGAGGTCGGACAGTTCTCCATTTCTTTGTATCTCCATTCAGTACTTGGTGGCTGCGTTGTAATGCAGCCTTTCCAAGTGTCTTTAAACTTTGTTCTATTTAGATGGGCCCATTTTTGTGGCAAGAATATCCCTCCCCTTGGCACCTGTCAGGTCTGAGCCTTGGATGGTGTGATTTTTCTGTATCTATATCACTTGGAGTAAATCTTAAGTGGATTCAAGTGTCTTCATTCTGTTTGAGCAATCCACAAAGGGCAATGTTTGCTCACTTTTAAGTGAGAGTTTAACTTGTGGAACGGATATTATGCTTTTCACTCAAATTTTGGAATCTCTAAACCTATTGAGTTAGAATTTAGCACTAATGTTATCCATTATTGATTTGACTTATTTAGTTGCTCTAGTTTACATTGTTTTCTCCAAATTGATTGAACATAGTGATTTGCATGAATGGCTGATTGTTCTGCATTCTTTTCATTCACATTGTGAAAATTTGATTGCAGGTTTATGACAGAGGTTAGGAGGTTGCCGTTACCCCAGAACAAAACGGAGGCTGTTTACAGAGGATTTCGAGAACTTGAAGAATCCTTGATAAGTCCTTTTTCTTTCAATAGATATTGATCCTTCCATTTTTCATAATTGTTGTACGATCTTCTCATTATTGTTTCTGGCTGAATGTTGTATGAAGCTTTCCTCACAAACTAGATTGGAAATAAAGTTAATAGTTAATGGGTTGTATCATGCAAAAATATGCATGTACATCAAAACTTATTCAGTTACAGTATCAAGTCTTCTCAGGTCAGTTCCTGATTGAATTCAATTTCCAAATTGGTGAGGTTTCTAACTAATAGGGTGCATTGTTTGGTACAACCCTTTGAGATGATTTTGCAGCAGTGGCATTGTGTTGATTTTTATCCTCATAAAATAGACTTGTGGTTGTCAGAATCTGTCCTACTTGATAAATTGGTTCAGGTAATGCATATTTCTGTAATGCCCTGTACATTGGTAACTTTTAATGTAGAACGTAGTACAAGGTATATGAACACTATATCGACATGGAAAGTGGTCTGTTCCTTGTTATGAAGTCAAAACAGTGATGGCAATACTGCCGAACACTTGATCCTGGGATTGGCAGAGTGGAGCATGACAAGCATGTCGCTGTCCCTTTCCTACGTGGGTTTGCCCGTTTCACTGCCATGATCAACGCT
Organism: Erythroxylum panamense; assembly: GCA_027123425.1. NCBI lineage: Eukaryota > Viridiplantae > Streptophyta > Magnoliopsida > Malpighiales > Erythroxylaceae > Erythroxylum > Erythroxylum panamense. Next base: position 7,551,914 of record JAOTIZ010000201.1, read on the forward strand.
CCAATGCTGATGTTCTGTTGGTATTGAAACTTTAATATTGTTGCAGGGGCAGAAATGAAGCTTCCTTTGATGAAATCTGGTATCTCACTAGGTATTTGCAAATTTTTTTAAGCTTCTGGTAATTGCTATAAGTAGAATCTTGTGTGAAATCTTGCGACTGGCATTTTAAACATCATTGTAATCTTAGAATATCTTCTGTTGCAATTATTATGTTGAAATGAACTCCATTGAAACTTATTTCCAACTTTTCTGAATTTCAATCTATATTATGACACAGGTTTTGTTTTGTCTGGAGTGTTATTATGGGTATTAGTAGAGAATGTGGTGGAAGGAACTAAGGTCAGTAGGAGATGGATTGAATTTATTGTGCTTAGACTTTGCTGAAGAAGATATGTTAGATGGGAATAATATGATATTTTGTAAATGTTGATTTTTCGGCAACTAATGATTCAAGAGCAGGGTGACATCTTGTTGAACCTGATATATGTGAGATTAGAATATGATATACGTGAGATTAGATTCTCTCTTCTGATCAATCAATTCTTACTTTATTTAATTAAACCTCAACTACACATTTATATAAAATACATAAATAAAATTAAGTTATACGGTGCTCCAAACCGACATATGTATTTCTTCATGGTTTTGATTCGGATCGGAAGTTAGAAACGAGTTTACCGCAACTTAGAACTTTTGAGCGTACAGAATTTTGTTTGTTTGAACATTCTAGGCTTTGAAAGCCCATGGGTTCAGCCACTTCTAGCCACAAAAATATCAGAGCAGGGCCAGGGACTTTATTCAAAAAGTGTTTTTTCAAATGTGGACCCTAAAAGGAGATGTTTAGGGTTATTATTAAATTTTTGTTAACACTTGAAATCTGATTCGTTTATCGGAGATGCTTAAAAGAGTATTATTTATCAAATTTATAAAATTTAAATAAAAATAAATTAAATTTAATATGATAAAAAATAAATATGAATGAAAAATTTTAATTCATTAGTATTGTTATCTTTGAAAATTAAAAACACCTATCATCAACAATTTAATATTTTAATTAGTGTTTTTTTTTCACATTTCTTTATTTTTTGCAATTTAGATTTATATTGATTTTTGAAAAATCTAGATAAGATCTGATCTCAAGCATAAAGGGATAAATACGAACCTTTTTTCGTATGATCTTTTGAAAGTTAAGATCACTTTAAAACGTATAATATAATCAGCCCATAAAACATGATAAAATATAAATCATAATATATACTTTTCTTTATGAATATTGATTATTTTATAATCATTTCCTCGAATCGTTTTAGTCACTATAGTTATATAAGTGTTCAACCTCTAACGATATTTATACGATAACTGAGAACTTTACAACCATTATAGAGAGAGTAAAGATTAGACAATAAGTGCTAGTTCCTTCTAATTTCAATTAAATTATTAAAATATTCAAAACTTCTTATAAATAAACTTAGGCCCTTTAATTAGAATTATAATTAATCATAATTAAATATAAATTATTCCCAAATAAGATCAAATATCTCATATTGGTCCATTTATTAAATATTTCATATTTAATTATAAAGTTTTTTAAATTTTGCAATCAAGTCTAACTCGATTGAAATACTTTTTCTCTTTTCAACTAGTTATATATGTTTGACAATAAGTTCCTAAATATTTTGGAAATGAATATAAATTATATTTATAATTAGATAAATTGATCTCTTTAATTTATATTTAATTCTTCAATTAAATAATTTACATATATGGATCAAGATGACTGTATAGTAACATATCATTATCATGTGAATATTTAAGAATATCAAAGTAGTTTTGACGAACTTTTTCATGCATGACTTTTTTGTATAATTCAATAATTTTATCATATAATGTTTTGATTAGAAATAGGGCATAAAATAATGTTCAATCTTGATAAAATAATGACTATGAATAATTTAGGGATAAAAAGTAAATGTAATATGAATATCATAATTATGATATCATCATAATTTTATTTACAATGTATATTTATCTTATGTATTTTAACATATACATCTAATATGTATAAGATAAAGAACACCCTTAAATAGTTATATCACTAAACTACAATCAATCGACTAACTTAACAAAAGTAATATTAGTTGTATAGCCAATTGCATTATGTGTCAATAATTAGGGATTCTTTAAAAAATAATAATATATTGTTTCAGTATCAAAGCTACAATCCATGGAAGTCATTGAAAATTAGCAAGCATTTAAAACAAATTTGATGATTTAAGAGCCAAAATTAAAGATAATTTATGGTTGATTGTGTTAATTAGTTTGTTGTAGTTTAGTGACATAATTATTTGAAGGTATTTTTATTTTATACATATGCAGATGTATATCATAAAGTAATGAGATAAATATACATTGTAAATAAAATTATGATGAGATCATAATTATAAGATTCATATTATATTTATGTACTATCTCTGAATCATTCCTCGTCAATGTTATATAAGATTGAACATTAATAAAATGTAAAAAGACTAACACATATTAAGTTTCTTCCTTATGAAAGAAATAGTCACTCTCATACACTAAAGTATGGATATACTTAAATAAATGTATAGGTGCTTATTAGATAAAAAGTTCTTTGAACTAACCCTATAGGACAAATCTGTTTGGAATATTACTTGTAGTCTCACTCATTGTGATTATTATATTAATGATCATTTGACTTGAGATCTTCAAAGTATCTTGTATAGGGATTGTTATATTTAAATACTACTTATGACCTATCATAATCTAGGGTACCTTAATCAATAGTCATTAGATATAATATTAACTATATGGAGATAGTTGAATGATTAATGCAAGATTCATTACTCTAAATTAATTAGAGATAATGTTTCATTTTTTTCTTAATTAGTATTAATTCAAAAAATCCTTAGCAAGGTTGAATGAAATTTTGAAAATGGTTTTCAAATATTATTATTTGAATCAATTGCTAACAGTAAAGAACTAATAGGGTGTTTGGTTGACTGGAATAACCATTCCATTCCTTATTTATTCTTGGTTATAGGTTATTCCCTTGTTTGGTTGAAGAAAACATACAAAATATATAGTCCAATGGTTTACTTATTTCTTGAGTTGGCGGCATAAGTAAACTCATGCTCCCCCTATTTTTATCTATTCCAAGTCCATTGAGAATAAAAGTTGGGACTTGTTAGACAAAAATATCCTTAAGGAATAATAATAATAATAACAAGAAGAAGAAGGAGAAGAAGAAGAAGAAGAAGAAGAAGAAGAATCATCATCATCATATCATCATCAATGATGATGATGTGGTTAGTGGGACTTGTTGGACCCCGATTTTTGAGTGAAAATAAGAAATATTCAAAAAGTGAATGAGTTGATTGAAATTAAGTTGAAAAATCAAGAAATAAAAAGAAAAAGTGTGAAAATATGAAAAGTTTGACTTTTTGGCCTTTGAGAGTTGACTTTTGATTTAGGCAAAATT
>JAOTIZ010000201.1:7562644-7601056 GCA_027123425.1 Erythroxylum panamense
TAAATATAATTATTGCATAATTATTACGTCACACCGGTTCGACCGGTGGTTGAACCGGTCGAACCGGTCAAATCGGTAACCAGTAAGGCCACCGGTTCGATGACCGGTCCGGGTTTCAAAACGTTGCTTCTAAAGAATCCACTTCGACAATGATTAGTCAATAGCCAAGCGACCAAGTCAAAGTAAGACCTGATTGGATTTCCCTTAGTTCAGCAGCTAGGGGCGAACTCCTTCCAATGTGCTGTATAAATCCACCACATCACTGATCATGTCAGGCTCTAATTAAACCTCTAGTAATAGAAATGGTAGACCTTGTTTAATCGCTCCATTCGTGTTTAGCTTGACCCAATTCTCCGACGATTTGATCCACTCAACTAGACTACCCACTGGTAATTCCTATGTTTGAAACACACAGTTTTCTACTACCTGTACCCTTATTATCCACTTCACGTATTTCATAACGGCCCTTGTACCTTCTTCTGGCGAAACAAAGTCAACTTTAAAAAGACTTTTATTTTTTCAATGTCGTAAAAATCAGTAGGTTACTCCAAAAATAGTAACTCAATCAACCTGCATCACATGTGAATGTATTAGCCCATGCTGTAATTACGTGGTCTGTTAGTTATCTGTCATCCCTTTGTTCGTGAGATTTTATTCCACTGTATCTGTAAATAATGGTGCATATACTCCTCTCTTTAAGGAATTAGTTGTTGCTACAATTTGTATTTAAAAGCCATTTTATTGTTCAATAAAGTCGTCTAGTTTTTATCATATCCTTTGTGAGCTTCTTTATGGTATCAGAGCATACCCAAAAACTCTAACGAGATAGATCCATCTTCTTATTCAATCCCAAAACAAAATGTCTTCCAGTTCAGAAACAAACACAACCATTGTCAATGCCGACAACACTACCAACAACACCAAAATCATCCAATTTAATCCAACCTCCCAATTACCTATCAAGCTCAGCGGAAGTCACAACTTTGCAACCTGGAAAGCTCAATTCTCAATGCTAATGCATGGTTATGATCTTTTTGGTCATCTAGATGGCAATCTACCAGCCCCACCTACCACAACTAATGACAACAACTCCACCACTAACTTTCACCTCTGGTTCCGTCAGGACCAGCTTATCCAAAATGCACTAATGGCCTCAGTTGTTCCCACAATCGCTCCCACTGTCGCTGCTGCACAAACAGCAACACAAGCATGGGATTCTCTACATACTGCCTACGCAAACAAATCTCAAACACGGATTTTCAGTCTCCGTGATCAACTAGCTCGCCTCACAAAGGATTCTAGTCCTGTCACAGAATATTTACAAAATATTCGCTCCATCTCGGATGAACTTGCCACTGTCGGGGCACCAGTTTCCACATCGAAGTTGGTGGTAAAAATTCTCAGTGGTCTTGGCCCTGAATTTCGTGAAATTTCTGCAACTATAAGAGCCCGAGACACCACCATCTCCTATGAAGAACTTTATGACAAGTTGCTTGATCATGAATTGTTCCTTCGCCATGAGGAATCCAAGACAAAGCCCAGCCCTATTACTGCTGCCATTGCCACCAAAAACAATTACAGACCTCCTAATAACAGCAATAACAATTATCGTCGAACCATTGCCAACTCAAATAATTCCACCAACGATACCCAACCATGGCACTACAACAATCTCATCAATCACCCACCTCAATGGCGATCTCAAAACAATACTTCTCCTCGTTGCCAACTCTGCAACAAACCTGGTCATACTGCAAATGTGTGCCGATCTCGATCCCACAATCATCTTGAAGCAAAGGCAAATTATATCTTCGGACTGCAGGCCCTTGGGTTGTAGACTCAGGTGCAACTCATCATATCACTACCAACCCAAAAAATCTGCAGGAGTATCGCGACAACCAAGATGTCTCAATGGGTGATGGTGACAAAATTCCAATAACTCACACTAGTTTAACTCAATTACGTGCATCAAATAAGGTCTTTAAGCTGTCTCATACATTATGTGCTCCTGCTATTAAACATAACTTACTCTCTGTTTCTAAATTTTGCCAAGATAACTTAACATCTGTTGAATTCTTTCCGTTCCATTTTTTGGTAAAGGATTTGACAACTCAGAGACCGTTGGTGCGAAGCCAGAGTAAACACGGACTGTATGAGTGGCCAACGCCATCCTCCTCAAGCACACCAAAAGTTCATCACACATCTATTCCTGTCTCTGTTGCTACATGGCATCGACGTTTGGGTCATCGTCATTTTCGAACCTTGCAATTTATTTTAAATATATTTTCTTTACCTTCTGCCCAGCATGATAAATTCAGTTTTTGTAATTCTTGTTTGTCTAATAAAGCCCATCGACAACCATTTCAGACTTTCACTTTGTCTAGCACTAGACCTCTGCAAATTATTTTCAGTGATTTATGGGGTCCATCTCCAATTTTATCTATTGACAAAAAATTATACTACTGTGTTTTTGTCGATCAATTCACTCGATATACCTGGCTATATACATTGAAAAATAAAAGTGATGTCAAAGATGTTTTTCAAAAATTTCATCCGTTAGTGGAAAACCATTTCAACACAAAAATTTTATCTCTCTATACAGATGGTGGTAGTGAATACAAAAGTCTTGATTCTTATCTCAACTCTAATGGCATTGAACATCTGTTAAGTCCCCCGTATACACCTCAACGAGTTACTCTTGCTGAATGTCGTCATCGACATATTGTTGAAACAGTAAAAACACTCCTCCATGAGGCGTCTCTTCCCTCCAATTTTTGGTCTTTTGCATGTCATCATGCCGTTTATCTCATCAATCGTATGCCAACGCCTCTTTTACACAATGAGTCACCATCTAAAAAACTATTCGATGAACAGCCAAATTACAAGGCGTTAAAAACATTTGGCAGTCTATGTTACCCTTGGCTTATGCCATATTCAAAAAATAAGCTTAACCCTAGGTCAACACCATGTGTCTGTTTGGGTTTTTCAGTTATTTATTATAGTCATCAGTGTTTTGATCCTAAATCATCAAAGATCTTTCTATCACGTGAAGTCCATTTTCGTGAAGATATATTCCCTTACAAAACTATCTTTTCCAAATTTCATAATATCAATTTAACATGGGAACATCCTTTACTTAATCAGCACCCAAGTCCATCTGCACCTCATCTCCACGTAGACTCCCAACTACCACAGTCCATAATCATTTCACGCAAATCTTTACCACCGAAACAGGGACAACCTCTTCAGGCCACTCACTCCCAGTCCAGTAATCTCGGGTCTCCTCCAATATCCCAGCCTTCAAATCCCCCTACTAATTATATTCCTAATATATCTCCACCTTCCACAACTGCTCCAACCACGCCACCTCTACCCCCCTCATATACTCAACAAACCTCTTCATCACACCAAAAAATCCGAGACAAAATAATCACTCGTTCTCAACATAATATAACCAAACCAAAACAAAATTTTGACTACCTCACTCATTCTTCGCCACCCATTACCCCAACTTCATTTCAACAGGCCAATCAAATACCTGAATGGCAGTCAGCTATGCAGGCTAAATTTGATGCACTACTGAAAAATCAAACATGAGAATTGGTACCATATGACCCCTCTAAAAATATTGTCTCTTGTAAGTGGTTGTACAGGATTAAGACCAATGCAGATGGCACAGTTGATCGCTACAAGGCTCACCTCGTAGCAAAGGGATATACTCAAAGGCCTGGAGTTAATTTTCATTCAACTTTTAGTCCGGGTATAAAACCAACAACGGTTCGCATCATGCTATCCATTGCGGTTCATTTCAACTGGCCTCTTCACCAACTCGATGTCAACAATGCCTTCCTTCAAGGACATCTTGCTGAAGAGGTATAAATGTTGCAACCCCCTGGTTATGAAGATAAATCTTATCCATCCCATGTTTGTCGTCTGAAAAAAGGCCATTTATGGCCTTCGACAAGCACCCCGAGCTTGGTATAATGAATTGAAAAAGCATCTGTTTCAAATGGGTTTTTCAAAATCCGAGTCAGACACCTCCCTTTTCATTCGCCATCGACTTGCATCCACTGTCTATATTCTGCTCTACGTGGATGACATTATTGTCACCGGCAGTAACATCCAGATTATTGATCAGGTTATCTCGTCCCTTGCTGCCTATTTTTCTATTAAGGATTTGGGTTATCTTCACTATTTTTTGGGCATTGAGGTTCATCGCAGGTCTACTGGTATTGTTTTGTCTCAATCAAATTACATCAATGAGATACTGAGGGATGAAAACATGACTAATTGCAATTCAGCCACAACTCTAATGAGTTCCACTTCCATGCTTCATGTTAATGATGGCGCCCCGTCGACTGATGCAACTCGGTATCGGAGGATCATTGGAAAGCTTCAATATCTTTCCTTCACACGGCCAGACATTTGCTTTTCTGTTAACAAACTATCACAATCTATGCATTCTCCATCGGAAACCCATTGGAAAGTTGTCAAGCGTGTTTTAAGGTATCTTACAGGTACTGTTCAGTTTGGACTGAATTTACCAAATGGCTTTGAATTTAATCTCCACATGTATTCTGATGCGGACTGGGCTGGAGATATCATTGATCGAGCATCTACCTCGGGATTTTTCTTATTTTTCGGTCAGACACCGATTAGCTAGTTGTCTAAAAAGCAAAGAATTATAGCCAGATCATCGACTGAAGCGGAATACAGAGCAGTAGCTTCTGCTCTTGCTGAATTGACTTAGGTCAAAACTTGTTAATTGAACTTCACCTCTCCATCAAACAAGTCCCGATTATCTACTGTGACAATGTTGGTGCAACATATCTTTGTGCAAATCCAGTCTTCCATAGCCGAATGAAACATATTGCAGTTGATTTCTATTTTGTGCGCAACCAAGTTCAACAAGGACTTGTGAACGTTGTTCACATTCATGGGGCTGATCAGTTACCTGATACTCTAACAAAGGCTCTTCCTCACTCTGCATTTGATCTACACTTGGTCAAGCTAGGTGTCCTAAAGGACAACCTATCTTGAGGGGGGCATATTAGCCCATGCTATAATTACGTGGTCTGTTAGTTATCTATCATCCTTTTGTTCGTGAGATTTTATTCCATTGTTTCTGTAAATAATGATGCATATACTCCTCTCTTTAAAAAAGTAGTTGTTGCTACAATTTGTATTTAAAAGCCATTTTATTGTTGAATAAAGTCGTCTGGTTTTTATCCTATCCTTTGTGAGCTTCTTTAGAATGCTACTTAAGGTTAAATTTCACCTACGGTGAAAACATAATGAAGTGGCGACAGAAGTAGAAAGGAAACAAATTAGAGGGTTATAGATGTAAGAAATGTATTACCATATTTGCAAAGAAAGCCCTTGTTAAGTTTAGTCGCTTTCATCTCTCTCAATCGTGGCTGCTTCCCATATTGAGCTGACCCAATAATGGCCTTCCTGCTCAGAAATTCCGTCATTTCTTCTCACTTTCGATCTCACCTTCAGGTAAGTATAGAATAATTTCTATTTCTGTGTATGGGTACTTTTTCGTTTCAGTTCTTTCTGTCTCCATCACTCGTGATTATGTTCTGAAACTTTCATTTGAACAAATTGAAGAAGGCAGATGAGTCTGTATCCCTTTCGCGTCGCGGATTTCATATAGAACCAGGGCCTCGCGAGAAAGCTGTGAGTTTTTCTTGGTTAACATTGTTAACGACTTTCTTTCATTGAATAAACGATTGAAAGCTTTGTTCTTTACAATATTAAGGAATGGAAATGGTATGCATACCATTGGTATTTTTTGAAGCTCTAGTGGTGGCAGAGTCGTGGGTGTTTTACTTCATTTGATAACTTTGCAGCTCTTGGCTGAAGACCCAGCGCTCAAGCGATTCAAATCTCATAAGAAAAGTGTGAGGGTGCTCAAAAGGGTTGGAGATGTTCTAACCATTGTTGTTGTGGCGGGTAAGCTGGTGTTTTTTTGCTACATATATGCAGCCATTCATTCCTTACCATTTGGCGATCTTCAAATTTGGAAGTGATCAACCCATATAACAATCAGTGATAGTGTTTTCTTAGGGACTCAGAAAGAGAAGACTTCCATTACAGAAGTCGTCTGAGATTAAGGATCCATTGTTTGTCTGTAAATTCCATCTGAGACTGAAATAATTGTGTGGTACATGGTTAAAACAAGTTATTATGAGTTAGGCTTTCTTTACTAGAGCTTTGTAGAGTTTGAATTTCAACTCCTGGAAAAAGCACAGAATTTGAGTGTTAGATGGAAGCTGAATGCCATCTTGATATTTATCTCCACTGTCAATCCTTCGATTCTGCTAATATTTGCATTCTTTGGGTGCTTGTAGATGATAAATTTTCAAACTTACTGCATGTTAATAAATAGCATCAAACTAAATCGATTTTGCAAAGTTGATTTGTTGGCCTTTTTGAACACTCATGAATGGTGCTCCTTCTTCCACCTTGTTTTTTTGTGGTGCGAATGCTCAGGGTGAGGACTTCAATTCTATTCAGGCTTGTTTCTTAGTTCAAACTTGAACAGCTGAATAGTAGAAGAAAATACTTGTTAGGAAGTACCAACCCGCTGCTTCTATTCTACACTTGTCCTTTCGTGCCAATTAACAGATCTGTCTTTGAGGTGATACAGTTTCCCTTTGATTTGGACCTGATAAGTTAGTAGTTTCCTTAGCAGTTTATATCGTCTTTCATTTAACTGCAAATAGCTATTCTGCTAAAAAGAGCATCATTTTGTTGGTTTACCTTAATTTTTAAATGCTGAGATCCCAATGGTATTCACTTAACCTCTTGATTGAATCTTGCTTTAAGGAGATTTCTTAACTAGCAGAGCATGGAATTGAGTAAGAAAGTTAAAAGAACATAAATTGGCAACCTCATTCATCAATTTTGACAACCTGCTATTGTCCTATCACATCATACATAGACATGTTATCTACTTAATGTGCTGCTCTTCAACTTGTTCTGATGCCACTCTCATTAGTTGAAAGCGTTTCCTCAACAGTTCTCTTTAACTTCATGTCCTTTTGATTGATGCCCTTTGTTCATTTAAACTGTAGAACATGTGCATCTTCTTAGGGAGTCACCAAGAATTGTAGTCTCCTTTCATAGTTTTCTTGTTGGCAGGTCTATAGGCTATGATCTCACTTTCTTTTGTTGAATATGTGTCTCAGGTTGTTGCTATGAAATTTATGTCAGAGCAGTAATGAGGGAAGAGGCCAGGAAACAGGCAAAGGAAAGCACGTAAGAGTGTGTGCAACTCTAACGTCTGTTTTCTGGATTGGTGGCAAAAACATTAGATTTCCTATGCTTTGTATCTCTTGTCCAATAAGCAGTATATGTTTCTTGTGATCAAATTATTTGCTACGAAAGCCTTTTCTTCTATGCTGAATTTTCTTGAATGAAGTTTGTTTCGAGTCAGTGATGAAATAATATTATGCTTTTTAATGTGAAACAACTTACTTTTGATGATTTTGGCCCGTAGTTTGCATTGTTCTAATGTGCAGACGTTGTTTGTACTTCAATTTATTACTATTGTTATGAAAGAAAAGGGCAACAAATATCCAATGGTCTCAGCTAAGTGAACCTGTAAGAGACTTTTGTACTTCACTGGATATGTGAACCATGCATATTTGGTATAATGGACAAAGGAAACAAGCATGTTGTACATTCTGTCTGCACTGTAACACTGTAAAAGCAACCAGATACAGATAATCCCTTTTAACAAAAAAAGAAAAGAGGAAGAGTGCTCAATTAATGGTTCATAGTGGTTCGGAGAAGTTTGGGAAAAGAAGTGTTGGTGTGGGCCTATTGGGCATGGTCGCAGTGTCTCGCTTCCTTTAGTTCTTACGCTGCTGCGTTTGGTTGCTGTCTCTGGCATCTGGAGATAGAACAGAACAGGACGAAACGGAACAGTCACTGGTGACGCGCTGCGTTTGGTTGTGGTGGACAGAACAGAGAAAATTGTCTCTGTCCTGAAGACAGAATGTGTTTGGTTGCAAGAGAAAGAGAACAAATATAATACAAATGACGAATATGCCCCTGGTTTGTAATATGAATAGAAATATGTATTTATTGATACTTTTATTATGAATGGTCTATATTAGTTAAAAAATTAACTTAGAATATATAATAAAATTTGCAAATAAATCACGAATAACATTAATAAAAACTTATTATTATTGTAATAAAAAAATAATAATAACCAAACATAAATAAGTAGGAAAATGTATGATAACATTAATAATTTAATTAATAATAACACTATGTAATACAAAATTATTGTCATTAATAATAATAATAATAATAATAAATACAAATTTATTAATACAGTTAATAATAACAATAACCAATACAAAATTATTGTTAATAATAATGATAAAAATAATAATAATAACAAAGTTTATAATACATTTAATAATAAGAATAATAATAATTGTAATAAGAAATATATTATAATAATATTGATAATAATAAATTTGGACCAATAATACTAATATCAATATTAATGATATTCAATACAAAATTAGTGCCAATAGGGTGAACATACTGAAATATTCATGACCGAAGCATTCATAGATGTAATTACATAATAGCTTCAACATACATTAATATAAGTAATGTAGTGATAGGTTCGACATTCATTGAAAAAACAACATTTAAACATAACTGTTCATAATAACATAATATGTTCATCAGACATAAAGGCCCTAGAATTTATTAATAATGTTTAGAATAATCATTCCTAAAATGACCCTAATGGCTATGAGTAAAAAGTCACGAGCCCAGTCCATGTTTGTCTACATAGGGGCAACTGCATTGACTTGTTCGTTTGTTGGTTGTGGGATTGGAGCCGGCATAGAGGATGAGGGTGCACTGGGGGTGGGGACACTGTCAGCATTCTGTTGACCCGGGCTATATGAGCCCATGACATAAGCAGTTTGTGCTTCGTCCAATGTCCGATACCCCTTGAATCGAGCATTCGGAAATCCCTCAGTCGCTAATCTGACATCATCCTAATTGGTAAAAATACCAACTTCACGTCCAGCAAAGACAACATAAAAATTGTATCGGCCCATAATTTAGATCCTGAAATTATGTCAAATTATCATCATCCATACACGCAGGAAAATGACAAACAATAAATAGTAAATAATAATCCAACCATTGATAAGTAAGATAATTGTTCACATATACATCATGAAAGCAAAAAGTGTACCCAGTTTCATCACCATGCAAATGTAAACATGAAACAACATGTCATATGTCTAAATCTAAAAGGCTCCTAACATAAGCCTGTTTTAGCTCTGGTGGTTAACCCCAGTAAATAGACCGTAACTCAGCATGCCTCCCGAATATCGTTCCAGCCCTGACAATTTCGGGAACTGGGAAGCCGAAATTGACAAGTTCTTCACCCAACTTCGCTCCTTCCATTCCTGCAATGGCGTCCGCAATCACCTTAGCATTCTCTTTGCTAGTTTCAATAGTAGTAGCAAATGATGCTGCAAGGCTTTCAAGGGCTTCACTATCCCGCATCTTTCGTTTCCCTTTGTTCTGTACATTTGCAACAGTGTTGGTGGAAGATGCCATGGATCCGAAGACATGGGCTGAAATAGGCGGAGGAGGAGTTGTTTGCAAAGTTGGGGTATCTCAAAGGTCATCAAAAGTGGGTTCAACCGATGGGCCTTCGCCTTCTGTTTCACCCTCAACACCAATATCAACAGCATCAGCAGCACTCTGAGCCCTTCCACCATTGGCTCTGTCTCTCCCAAATACAAATTCAAGTCTAGGGTAAAGCGGGAATGGCTTGTCTGGAGTGTAGTACTTGTTCGGGTGGCTCTGAAAAACACATCAGAAAACGTCAGAACGAATTACAGACCATTACAATGCGGACAGGTCAAAAAACACTCAACAATAAGCACATAATTACCCTGATCCATTCATCAAGGACTTGCTTGCTATCAACCTCAACGCATTGTTTTTACTCATTCCAGCCAAAGCCGCTGCAGTTTAACATGTCAAACGCCGTTTGAAATTTGTCTTTTAACCTTTTATGCTTATTTTTAACATGTCTCCTATCAATCCCACAGTCAGGAAACTTCTCCACCATCTGGTGAGCAAGAGTTTGGAAAGTACCAGGCTTGAATTGGCCATTATCTGCCCTTTGACCAGCTATCACAGCCTCCTCCATTAACGTAACAAATGCATATGTTTCACTGTCCGTCCAAATTCTTGACATTGTACCTACAACACGCAATGTCAAGAATCCCACAACGTGTCAAACCATTCAACAGATAATTCCAACAAAATATATCAATTGATAGCAATGTGGAGAAAATAAAAATTACAATTTGGAATTTGGAATTTGCAGTAACATGCTATGAAATATCAAATTCAGCAATAAAACAAGAGATGAAAACAATCCCTCACTTCACTTACAATACAAAGCCTACCGCAATTAATCTTGTAATTCACTAATCTAATGCATCTCAGTCTAAAAGGAAGTTCACAATTTAATTGTTGCTTCTCCATTCATCAAACGTGTTCGTGGCTAATTCCTCTCTCCATTGACTCCATTCATCACTTGCCTGAACACGATCAACAGTTTCAGGCAAGGAAGCATCTTCCCCAACTGGCATATCCTCGGCATCAAAAGGAATGTGGTCTGCAGGATCTTCTGCCATATGCAACCTAATAAAGTTGTGCAGAAGTGTGCATGCAAGAATTATCTGGACATGAGTGGTTGGTGAATAAAAAGATGGAGTTCTTAGGATTTTCCATCTTTTTTTCAGTAGCCCAAATGCACGTTCAATTACATTCCTAGCAGATGAGTGTCTCTTATTATAGAGCTCCTCTCGGTTTCTAGGTGCCCTTCCATCTCTTGCCCACTCTTGAATGTGGTATCTTGTGCCTCTAAAAGGTGCAAGAAATCCAGGACCGTTGGTATAGCCAGCATCGACTAAGTAGTAATTTCCTATACACAAAATGACACTATTACTATTGTGCATATTTAGTATCAAACATGTGTGAAAATTTTGGATGTTGTGTATAATTCAGAGGTTACATACCCCTTGGCACTTGAAGCCCATGGTGCCTCGTTACAGCATCGTGCAGGACCCTTGAATCCGATGCTGAACCCTCCCGTCCCACAAGAACATAAATAAAGTTTAAGTTCTTATCACACACCCCTAACACATTTGTGCATATTCTCCATTTCCGACCTCTGTATCTGGGTTTCTCTGCTTGGGGTACCGTAATATCTATGTAGGTCTCATCTAGGGCACTAAGGCAACCCTTTGAACAAAAATCCATGAAAACAAAGATATATCATTAGTTATTTACAATACTGATATTAGACAATTTGTTGTAGCTAAGAAAGTTTACTAACCTTAACCCATTTCCATCTAGGGTCTGTGCAATCATCTGGAATTGGTATGGGCTTGACATACAATAGATGTTGTAGTCTTAGTACAACCTTCAACACACTATGGAAGGCCTTACTTATTGTTTCTCCCGATCTCATCAACCTAACTTTTAGTACTCTATTAGATTTATTTTGCGCTAATATTCGTAGGAAGATTAACACTTTTTCTTCAATAGGCACATGGCCAGTTTTCGTCAACCCACCATGGGCTTGCAGCATTTCACATAACACATTGAATGTATGTAAGTCCATCCTTAAATCTCACTGACTATTCTTATCACCCTCATTCAAAATCCTATTTATATTAGCTTGCTTTGTTGGCATTGTCAATGCCCTACTCCCTAATGCATTGTCACTCCTCCTCCGTTTTCTTCTGTATACTGCCAACACTACCAATATTATCACTTTCATTAATTCCAACTACCCATTCCAAACATCAAGAAAAGTCAAACACTTTAAATTCGCTTCACGAACCTTGTCATCCATGTTTGTAAATAAATACTATCTGCACAGTATTTATACATTATTATCAAAACCAAGTCCATGTGTAAGTGTAAATACTATCTGCAAACACACATGTACCTTTGACTCTTACTATCTCCACTGACAAATTTTTGAAACTATCATGCAAGTCCTTTCCCAATAACGCAAACAATAAGCAGAAACAAACTTGACCTTTCCCAATTTGTGTAGTTAGATGGGATTACAGTAGTATAATGCAAATATAATCACCCAAAATAATGCAAAGAACATAAGGATTAGGTGAAAAAAAACCCCAATGTGTGGAAACATCACAGGATCATTAGTAAAGGGTTTCAAAACTTCCATTAATCAACAATAATCAAATGGGTACAATAAATTGTTCTTTCAACAACACTTTATACTAAAAGCTCTACTGCACATTATTGCTTTAGAAAGCCATAAAGATCCGTTCTGCAATAACAACAATTCTTTTCGAGGCATGTTTATAACTAGAAGCTCTATCAGTATGTTTGTCTATTATCTTTTGTATCCTTATTACCTTAAGGCAATCTTTGTATCCTTATTAACTTAAGGCAATCTCCATCTTTCCTTTAAGCTATCAATAAGCATTATCTAGCTTCGATTAGCCAGTAATGCTTCCCTAATCCAACGGGTTAGTTTATTAGCTAATTGATGTTGTGTGTTTTTAATCCCTTGTGTATCCTGTAATTTCTTGCTCTCCGAATCATGTAGGCATAACATGAGAAAGCTAGTTTTACTAACATGGATTATCATTTGGTTTTCCTAGATAAATTGGAAATCCATTCCATTATCTACACCCAGTCCTGCTCTCTACAAGAGCATTTGAGATCATGCTGAATGTTGGGCCTAGATAGTTAGAAATAGAAACATGAGAAAAATTGATAAGAGGTAGATTCATTTTCCAAATTGCATAGGACATATATCAAGCTTTGATTAGAGTTGTATCTATCTCTTATCCAAAGTCACTTTGGATTTACTAGCCAGCAAACTAAAAAGGCTTTGGAGATAATATAATTCCATTTGACATCTTCAGAATATTTCACTTTTGGGAATTTTGTTCTAGTTTTGTCTAATTAAGATAAATTGGTAATAATTTTCTGGCCAGATATTGTCCTAAACACCTCCAATTGGCATATGGCAGAAACACCTTGTTCAATGAATGGATACAATTCAATTGCCCAAACTAAACTGATATTGGTCAAACACAATTTCTGCTTAAGTAATGAATGAATAACATAACCGATTACAACTCAGAAGTTTGATTTATTACATGTTTTGGTACTTGAATGATAACATGCCACAATTTCTCAGCCATTTATATGCATTCATGTTCAAATGTCCCCTTCAATATTACTCAACTAAAAGGCTTAAATAGGCTGCTGAGCTATTGTTCATGTTGTTACTCCTATAGCATGACGGACCACATTAGTTGAAGCAAATCCAAATTTACTAATATAATTTAAATTTTTAATCTTCCTTGAAATTTAGAAATATAATATACTGTAAATAAAATACATGCTTTAATGAAACTAACAAGTGAAAATGGTTTAGTGTCAAACTCATATCAGGGAGGTGACTTTTCATGACCAAGAGAAGTCTTTAGCATCATCACCAAGAAACAAGGCATTATAGTGTAATGAAACAAGGCATAATAGGAGTTAGGTAAGGAGTTGTCTTATTAATTGAGTCACACTCACACCCACATTGACAGCACAGAGATGAATTGAGAATTTTAAGTTTTATGACATCTTTAATAGGTCTGACCAGTTGTGATCTTGGTTCATTGAAAGACCTTAGAATTCTGATGTTTTGTCTCATTTACTTCGAGGTATCTTATTTTGAGTTGTTGATATGTTAACTTGTTCATAATAATAGTTTCCTACACTTCTATAAAATGCAAAGACACATTGACTCAGCATACTCAAAACCCAAGCATCTATAAAATATGATGCTTACCATCTGAAGAAAACTAAAGCATGGTATGTTTTCCTTTATGTATATAGCATGATCGACTACATTACTTTATGATGTTGTATCAATTGCTTGCCAAATTGTACAACATATAAATTATCAACCAATGCACAGCAGTCATCATCATAACATACATACAAATTGCCTGCATGGTTTCAATATCTTCAGTGAAAGTCTGTAAACAATGCATATTGTACAAACAACAACATCTTCCAACCAACAATACAAGGGTGTATCTCATTTACAATTCAAGCATATGATTACATTCAGAATATATGAAATACCTATCGCCAGAAACTTCAGCAACTCTTTGGAAGGGATTGGAACCTCAAACCGATCAATAACAAGCAATGATTCCTACACAGAAACAAAAGAAACAGGTTATGCATTCTGCATTTGCAAGCATCAACCAAACCAATACAACAGCTATCCAACCACAATGACACAATGCATACACATTTCAATTTGCATTCATCCAACAATATGCATTTCAATTTTACCCTCTCCGACACTTCTAATGTTACTGGTAAGGGATTTCCAACAGCTATCCAACCACATTGACACAATGCATACACATTATTCTAACCAATTTTGCATACAACACCACCCCAACACAGATCCGTATACAACTCCCCAACTAAATCCCCACATTCAATCGTGCATCATCAAACCCCGTGATCCCGATCAACCTCCCAACCAAACCCCTTCTTCCACAAAGCAAATACAACACATGAAGTCAATAAAAAACCTAGTGGGCATGGGTAACTTCATCCGACAGAACATTGGGTCACCGGGTCAACCCGAAAAAATGAATCATAAAAAAGAGGGAGAGTGTAGAAGAAGACGATGATTGACGACACGTTTGGGCAACCAGGGTGTCGGCCAAGCAACGAAGACCGACATTTTCACACCATACAATCAAATACTTACTTCACACTGGAGAGACGAACGTCTTCGGGAAGAAGGGCAGCGTGCGAAAGGGAAGGCTGGAGACTGTATCGTGAGGGCGAAGTTGGTTGTGGTGGTCGTGATCTGTGCCAATGGACGAGGAGGAGTCGGGGACGAAGACAGCAACCACGAGTCGGGGAAGGAGAAGCCGAAGAGAAGGCTGAAGGAGTTGGACAGATATGTCAAAGGGTTGTGGTAAATGCGAGAGACGGGGATTTTTTAGTCCCTGCCCGTTCTTTTTGGAAGGGACAGACATCCTTGTCCCTGTCTACCGGGGATGGGTGACAAAACTCGCAGGACAGGAAGCAAACAGTCACAGGGGTAGGATTTTTGGGTCCTGTCTAATGTCCCCACCCACAGGGATAGCAACCAAACGCAGGGTAATTGTTGACAGAAGCAATGGCAGCGACGACAACCTTGGGTTGCTAGGGTTTCATCTTGTTTGTGAAATTATGATTTCTAGGATGACGATGGGTTTGTTTAGATATGCAATATATGGTATTTTCTATAATAAGGTATGTTTGGTACTTAGGATTGTGTATTATAGAATTAAGAAAAGTGTTGTTTAGGTACCGAAATAATGTATTACAGACCTAATTTTGAGCTTGTTTCATTATGAGATTAAGAGTAATCCAATACTATAATAATCTATAGTCAAATATAATTTAAAAGAGTTTTAAATTTAAAATCAATTCTATAATTATATTAAACTGATTCTTATTTAAATTTTTGAAAATTTATTTCTAAAATTAAAATTAATTATATTTCAATTAGTCTGAAATTAATTAATTAGACTCATTAAAATTAAAAAAATTATTTTTGAAAGTAATTAAAAAAGATGTTTTTAATTAAATTTATTTATTTCAATTTGATTGAAATAAAATAAATGTATGATTTCAGAGAATTATTTTTTATTTAAAAATTATTTCTCTATTTATGAATAATAAGTTTCTTGATTTATTAGAAAAGTACTTTTCTTGATTAAAGTTTTGAAAAATGTTCTCATTTGATAATTAAGAAAAATGAGCTTTCTTTAATATTTTTTAGAATAGTTTTCTAACTTGTTAACGAAAAATTTTCAAATTAATTAAAAAATAATCTCCAAATAAATAATATAAAGGACTTTCTTAGTTAAATTTAAAATTTGTTTTATTTAATTTTGAAAGTAGTTTCCTTTAATATTAGAAAATAATGTTTAATTAAGAAAAAACAATTTTAATTATATTGAAAATAATTCTCATATTAGATTAGAATTTTTTACTTATAAAATTTTGGAAAAAGTGTTTTTCTAAACTAAAATAAGTGAGAAGCGTAATTTATTAAAAATTATTTTCAATTAAATTTATTAAAGGAGTCAAGATAATTAGAAATAATTTCTAATTGAATTTGAAAATTGTTTCCAAATCAATTTATATTTGGAATAGGAATTCAAATTAGTTAGGAATTATTGAGATTAATCTAATTTAGTTATTTAAGGATTTGAATATATTATTTTAGATTATGAAGATAATAGCTAGAATTAAATAAAGCTTAATATTTTATGCATATAATTTAATTATGTGTATGTATATATATATATAATTACATGTTTCATATCCAATTTTATGTTTAATGAGACAAAAAAATAAATCTATCATCAAAATATTAAGTACACGTTAATATCATAATTGTTGCCTTCTATTCTTACGAGAATAAACCGAAGTTATGATTATTGTTAGGCTTGTTGAACAAACTTAAGGTTATTTTAACTCGAGTATGTTTAGTCTTATAAAAATGTATCATATTTAACTAAATTTGTGTGATTTAGATGAGCAAACTTGTGATCATATGAATTTAGAGGCAGGGTTAGGAAGAACGTTTAAAACATGATTTGACAAGAGTTATCACCTAATAGATTTAGGAGTCACTTGAGATGTAATTTATAAAATTGTTATCTACCTCATTTAAATTTAGTTGGTTTGTTGAATAAACTCAAGTTAACTAAATTTGAATGGGATCTTAGCCCATTAGGGAGATTAGAGTAATGTTTCTTAATAGTAATAAGGGATATCATTTCGAATAAAATAAGTAAAGTAACTAAATACATAATTAAAGTCTTGATCTTATTTAATAGTCATGATATATAACCAATCACTTATTTTTCTTAAATTTATATTTTGCTATGAGTATAAATTTCCTTTGTTTAGTATAGTTGATACTAAGTTGTTAATAAACTACAGTTATTGGAAATATGTTAGGTTTGAGAACATTTTTCAAAGATAGATAAAAAAAGTTATATGTCCTTTTGTGATTTTCCTATAATCCCTGTTGATGATTTATTGATAAAGTTTTAGACATATTTCAAAATTATGCAGATGATAAAATATAGTAACATTTTTAGTAGACTAATGTCTCATAAACTTTGATGACAACATGGAAGATTATATATATATACAATTTCATGTTTCATATGCAGTTTTATGTTTAATGAGACAAAATTAAATCTATCATTAAAATATTAAGTACACGTTAAGAACATAACTGTTGTCTTCTATTCTTACGATAATAAACCGAAGTTATAATTATTGTTAGGCTTGTTGAACAAACTTAAGATTATTTTAACTCGAATATGTTTAGTCTTATAACAATGTGTCCTATTTAACTAAATTTGTGTGATTTAGATGAGCAAACTCGTGATCATATGAATTTAGAGGCAGGGTTAGGAAGAACGTATAAAACATGATTTGACAAGAGTTATCACATAATAGATTTAGGAGTCACATGAGATGTAATTTATAAAATTGTTATCTACCTAATTTAAATTTAGTTGGTTTGTTGAACAAACTCAAGTCAACTAAATTTGAATGGGATCTTAACCCACTAGGGATATTAAAGTAATGTTTCTGAATAGTAATAAGGGATATCATTTCGAATAAAATAGGTAAAGAACTAAATACATAATTAAAGTCTTGATCTTATTTAATAGTCATGATATATAACCAATTACTTGTTTTTCTTACATTTATATTTTGCTATGAGTATAAATTACCTTTGTTTAGTATAGTTGATACTAAGTTGTTAATAAACTAAATTTATTGGAAATATGTTAGGTGAGGATTGTGAGGGTGTGCTTGAGGTGAGGATTGGATTTGTCACTGTTGAGATTTCGACTGGAGATGCAGTTTATGGTGAGCTCAATGATGGCTTTATGAGAAGTGGGCTTGAGGTTGTGGTGTTGAGCTTGTCTCCAGCTGAGCTACTTCTTGGGGATCCTTTGTCAAAGTTAACAGAGAGGTAGTTGAATGAGTGAGGGTTGATCGGCGACATTGAAGAATATTTGGGAGAGTTAGGGTTGAGGAGATGGCATGGTAGTGCTTGGTGGTGATTTGGTGGTTGAAGTTTACGCTGCTTGCCAGCTTGTGTTTGCCAGCTTTTGTTAGATCTTTCTTGGGTTCACCGTCAGCTATCCAAGTTCCATTTTTCACTCTTTGTTCTCCAATTTTGGGTGACTTCTTGGTGTCTGTGGATTGTGTAATATTCATGTAAAAAAGTTTTTTTTCCTGGCCATCTCTATGCGTGGCTTCCGTCCTTTGTAGCGGGTAAGGTTGGCAGTTCAGGACATCCTTGTCGGGGATTTTTGTTGTTGTTTCCTTTATGTCCGTACATCCTTATTTTAGTCTGAAGTGTTGTTATCACTTTTACTTGTAAGTCTGCTATATGGTATGGCTCTTGTGTTTACCCATCTTCTACGAGGTTTGCTGCAATGATCAATTTTGTTATCTGCAAAGTTGGGTTTTGGGTCTCTTTCATCACTCAAGCTGAGTGCTCTGCAAGCGTTAATGGGTGACATTGTTACGGACAAAGCTAGCTGGTGATCATCTACGAAGCTCTGTATGGGGCTCTTGTTCCACCAGAACCAGCATGTTGGTAGGGGAAGGTGATGATTTGGCTATAGGCGTAGCAGTCGAAAATCTAAAATTTTCGAATGGCAGATCACCTGTCTTCTCCCTTAGATTTCTCAGGCCTATTGATAGTTGCACGCAAATCTTCTCCCTTAGATTTCTCAGGCTTCTGACATGGCACCATTGATAATTTATTGCTAGATGCATGCTAATTCATCAATCTTTTTTATGTGCTGTTGGTACTTAAAAAAGGGCGTGCTCTGAATTCTGACAATCAGGTGGGGTCTTTTGGGATAGTTACTCTTTAATTTCAGCCGACAGCTTAGCAGGTATTTGTAGATCTGGCCATCATCAGGTATATCTCTTCGTTATATCTTATTTATTTAGGTATTTCTTATAATTTTATTTACATAATTATTTCATGTGATTGGTTGTTATTCCCTTTTCCTATTGGTCCAAAGTTCTTGCATAGGCATCGAGTCTTCTAATTGTTTTCCTACGTTACCTTCACATTTACTTTTCTGTCTTGCATGCCTGAATTGTTCACTACTGCTGAAGATACTGTCACTGTTGTTGGGTACTAGTTTTTTTTATCTCCTATTTATTTATTAACTTTATCTTCTCTTTTATCAATATTTTCACTATTATTATTATTGTTGTTGTTGTTGTTGTTGTTATTGTTATTATTAATCCACTACTTTTATCCTTTTATTGATTTTCGTATTACCTTTTTCTGTTTTGTATTGTTATTCTATTTTCTTAATTTTATCTCTTTGCATTGTTCTTATATTGTCTCATTTGCATGTGGGTCTACCGGAAATAGCCTCTCTACTATGTAGGGGTAAGGTTGCGTACTATCGAATCTCCCCAGACCCTGCTTCATTGCAGGATTTCGGGCTGGGTGATGATGATGATGATGATGTTAGGTTTGAGAGCATTTTTCAAAGATAGATAAAAAAATTTGTATGCCCTTTTGTGATTTTCCTATAATCCTTGTTGAGGATGTAGTGATAAAGTTTTAGAGATATTTCAAAATTATGCAGATGATAAAATATAATGACATTTTTAGTAAACTAACGTCTCATAAACTTTGATGACAACATGGAAGATATATGTTAACACTATGATAACACAATGCAATAGGTTGCATGGAGTAGAGTTGAAAAGAATAATACCTTGATGAAATTATTCCACTCAATTTACCTTACTAAAACCATAAATATGGACTACAATTGAAGGCATTTTCTATGATATGATATGATAATAGTTGTCGTTAGAGAAAAATGATTACATGACTTTTCTTGCCTCTATGTGATTTGATAGATATCATATGTATTTCGAGTTAATACTTATGATATTCGATAGTGAATTTGGATTCAACATTATTATAATGTTTAAGGTAAGATAAGAACTAAGTCCTTGAGTAAAAATAGTATATCCAAATTTATACAAACATTTTTGTATATATTAGATCAAAGGAGACTTATGGTTAACATAAGTGACATGGAATTGTTAATTTATACATATGATGTATTGGAAGTAAAAACAATCCATAAAACGATGATACTTGCATTTCATTATATTACTAATGAATTTATGTAATATAGACATATGTATTAAATGAAATATTGGTTTAAAATTTTGAAAAGTTCAAATTATTTAAATCTAAGTAGAAATTATATTGAGAATGCTAAAGTACTTTGATGAGATGGAGTAACATTTAATTTTTCGGTTATCTATAGGAAATGAAATTCTCTGGTGAATATCTTGAAAACTAAATTTTATAAAAAATATTCATTATGTTAGGAGAAAATGAAATATGAGATGTTATATGATACAATATTTATTTCTTCTATAGTTAAGTCTAGTACTACAATGTATCTTTGAAAGTTTTAATTAAATCAATTAGTAAGATTTCATATTAGATATGAACACCAAGACTTTGAAAGAGTCAAAGTTAATGATTTTGGGATATGATGTTTAGTTGAAGTATGTATTGCCAAATAAATTTTAAATTAAATTGGATAATAAAAGGTTATCAAAGATCCAAAAAGTTAGATACAATTTCCCGTATCCTATTGAAAAAGATGTTTGTTTCAATGTATACTTATAAAAGAATGGCTATCAAGATAAGTAGTGGGAATAAATGAAATTTAAGAAGTTCAAATCTTATGATAATGCATCTAATTAGAATTGGTTCCTTTATTGATACATTTGATGTATGTTTGAAAGGCCATGAAATGCTGAAAGATTCACTTTCATCATGAATTCAAAGAGTTTATTTTAGAGATGATTGTGAATTTATCATGTCTATAAGAAGGTTAGTGAGAGTATAATTGTCATTTTCAATGAGAGTATGTAGAGACATATTGCTCATAGAGAGAACACTAATTCATGTTGTTCAAAATTTGAAAATGTAATTATCCACTAACAAATCTTGTTGAATATGAAAAGATAACAACTCAACTCTAGGAATTAGATTTATAAAGACAGATATGAAAGTTGTGCACCTATTTTAGGTCGAAGTACATGGATAATATATTAAAAGTGTTTAATATTTGAGATATCTTATACTTGTAAAGTATTTAGAGATATTCATTATTTTATATATAAGTTGATATTTGAGTTCAATGTTATATAGATATTAACTTTAGAAATAAATCTTAATTAAGGTATATTTTACTTATAATAATATTGCTTTGAGATTGGAGATGTTTCAATGTAGCATTAATTGCTAATTAGGCCAAATCCATTTTTCGTTTAATGATATGATTAATTGGATGAATAAGTTTTATAATAAACTTAGTATAGTTCCTTGCATTGTTTAGACAATATTGTACCATAGAAATTAGAACGATTAGATATGCAAAAGAAGCTAAGATCTCATCAAATATCTAAGTATGTATTTAGGCAGTTTCTCTTAATTACGACAATGATTAATATTAAAGATTTAAGATTTAAGCAAGTGGTCGTTATAGAGAATCTTGTAAACTCTCACTAAACCATTGTCCTAGCAGTAGCATGATCATCATATCGTAAATGGTATAAGATACTTAAATAATTGGCTTAACACATATGGAAAATTGTTGATTTGTGCCTTATAACCAATTGGTTGCTTGTAATTTAGTGACATAATTATCTAAAAACATTCTTTACTTATGCGTATTCAAATGTATATAGTAAAGTTCATGAGATATCTATATGTTGGAAATAAAATTATGATGAGATTGTAATTATGAGATTCATATTTTATGTATTATCCTTAAATTATTCCTAGTCATTAATATTGAACATTAATAGAATGTAAAAATACTAGTACATCATATGTTTCTTCCTTATAAAGAAAGTAGTCGATCTCATAAACTAAAGTATGGAGATAATTAAACAAATATGTGAGTGTTTGTTAGAAAACCCATTCACTAAACTAACACATATGAGAAATCCATTTAAAAGATTACTTATATGTCTATAAAAATTCTCATTGTGATGATTGTATAAGTAATCTTTTAATTATCTCATATAGGGATTGTCATGCTTTGATACTACTTATGACTTATTATAGTAAAGGATAATCATTTGGTAGTCATTGGATATATCATAAATTATCTAGAGATAGATGAGTAATCAATATAAGATTTATCACTCTAAAGTAATTAGGGAGAATATTTCATTGTTCTCTATTAGTAGTAATAAGAGAAATCCTAGGGCAAGCTAGAATGTCGTTTCAAAAATAGTTTTTAAATGTCATTAATTGATTCAATTACTAATGGTGGATAATTAACATGATTGAACTCAAATAGAATATAAAATAATTATATGCTCCATGTCTAATTAAAATATTGTATGATAAAAGGATTGGATTATATGAAAAATCATGTAACGAAAGGTTATTCAAAACCATTTTGACATTATTAAAAATTTGAAGTAATCTTTTAATTATCTTATATAGGGATTGTTATGCTTTGATATTACTTATGACTTATTATAGTAAAGGATATCATTTAGTAGTCATTGGATATATCATAAATTGTCCGGAGATAGACGAGTAATCAATATAAGATTTATCACTCTAAAGTAATTAGGGAGAATGTTTCGTTATTCTCTATTAGTAGTAATATAAGAAATCCTAGGCCAAGCTAGAATGTCATTTCAAAAATAGTTTTCAAATGTTATTAATTGAATCAATTACTAATGGTGGATAATTAACATGATTGAACTCAAATAGAATATAAAATAATTATATGCTCCAGTCTAATTAGAATATTGTATGATAAAATGATTGGGTTATATGAAAAATGATGCAAGGAAAGGTTATTCAAAACCACTTTGACATTACTAAAAATTTGAAGTAATCTTTTAATTATCTCATATAGGGATTATTATACTTTGATACTACTTATGACTTATTATAGTAAAGGATAATCATTTGGTGGTCATTGGATATATCATAAATTATCTGGAGATAGATGAGTAATCAATATAAGATTTATCACCCTAAAGTAATTAGGAAGAATATTTCATTGTTCTCTATTAGTAGTAATATGAGAAATCCTAGGCCAAGCTAGAATGTCGTTTCAAAAATAGTTTTCAAATGTCATTAATTGAATTAATTACTAATGGTGGATAATTAACATGATTGAACTCAAATAGAATATAAAATAATGATATGCTTTGTGTCTAATTAGAATATTGTATGATAAAAGGATTGGATTATATGAAAAATCATGCAAGGAAAGGTTATTTAAAACCACTTTGACATTACTAAAAATTTGATGGTCGTAATGTGTTATTAGACATTAATATTAATCTATGAATATGAATTGTTTAAATAGAGAATTAAAAATAAATTAAATGAGTTTATTTATATAATCATAAATTTGTTTTAGGGTTTCAATTTATGTCCTTTACCAATATATTTAGGAAGTTAATAAATCACATACAAAGAACAGATTGCAGAGAGAAAATGTGTTAAGATATTTAATAGACAATAGGAACGGAGCTTCAGTAACTTGGAGGGGGATTTTAGCGACATGAAATTTTGTGTGTTAAGGAGCTAAATGGAAACTAGGCAATGGACGACGTATCCTTTTTTAGCTCGACAATTGGCTCGAAGATTGGGGTCCTCTCTGCTTAGTGGCTCACACCACCATCTCTGAGAGAGAGCTCAATGCTATAATCTCTGATTTTTCCAATGAATGTGGCAATAGACATTGGAATTTATTTCAACATTATCTCCTTGTCACAGTCTGTATGAGTATTGCGTCAATCCATCCTCATATCAACGATCAGGAGGAAGATCAATTGGTCTGGGGGCACACTAATCACCAACGATTCACAGTGGTGTCTACTTACGATCTTATTGAGAATATCACCACGGACGTCTTCAATAGGTCCTGGGAGAAAATATGGAAATGGGTGGGACCACAACGAATCAGGTCTTTTTTCTAGCTAGTGACAAAGTAGAAATTGTTAACTAACAAGAAGCGTGTGACCCGACATCTAACAACGGAGAATGGTTGTAACTTCTGTGGTCAGGAGGAGTCGATTCTACACTCTATAAGGGACTGTCCTCGGGTAAAATCATTCTGGCGTAAATTTCACCAAGCAATGGTTGTTGGGAATTTTTCAGCCAGGATGAAGGGATCTGGCTCGCCACCAAGTGCAACTGAATCAGACAACGTGGGTTACTATTTTTTGAGTCGCTTGCTGGTTTATATGGAAATGAAGAAACAACAACATTTTTGAGTCGGGTTTTGTCTGGCTAGTAGATGGAACTAAAATTGTCATGACTTATGTTGATTGGATCATACAGGCCAGTGAGATAGAAAACCGGGTCTTCCAAGTTCAGGGTTTACCGTTGAGTACACTAGTAGGCTGAACCAAACCTATGGAGGGGTGGGTAAAAATTAATACGGATGGAGCTGCGAAAACGGGATGCAATATTGCATCAGCAAGCGGCGTTATTAGGAACCGCCAAGGTCACTGGTGTGTAGGTTTCCTATAGAATATAGGAGTAGGCGATCCTCTAACTGTCAAACTCTGGGGAGTGCATTCAGAACCTATGCTAGCGTGGGAGCGGGGATATCGCCGTGTGATAGTCGAACTGAACTCACTAGAAGTTATTAATATTCTCTCCACATCCATTAGAGATATGACTGATATTAATTTTTTAATGACAGTTATCCGAGGGTTGCTGCTTCGAGCATGGGAGGTGCATCTTAAACATATATATCGAGAAGGGAATTAGTATGCAGATAGATTCACTAATCTAACCTAATCAGCAGAACCGGGTCTGCATATACTTTAGGAGCCTCCAACGAGTGTTAAGGAAGTGCTACACCAAGAAATGAGTGGAACCCTTTATCGTAAAACCCTACGTTCGTAGGGGGATAGGATTCGAGTGCTAGTCGCTTTATTTTTTTCCTTGTAAACAAAAAAAGATAAAGATTAGTATGAAAAATTGAATCTTATTTGGACATAATTAATATTTAATTAGAATTAATTATAATTATAGTTAAAGTTTAATTGAAATTAGAAAATTTTATTTCAGTTAAATTACTAAAAATGTCCAAAAGTTATTATAAATAGGTTTAGAGCTCTAAGGGAGCTAACATTTCTTACCTAGCCCTCTTCTCACAATTTGTTAAGTTCTCTCAATTTATTATATGGATACTATAAGAGTTCGAATACTTTTATAGTACAATGACTAAGATGAGCCGATTTCATAAATGGTTTAAAAGGACCGACAAGAAAAAAGATCAAACAGTTGATTTTCAAGTGATTAAAATGAAAAAAAATATAATTAGTCTGTTGCGCGTGGAATCAAATCCTGCTATGATTTTTCAAAAGGTTGATGTCCGTGTTACTTAAGTATATAAGACAATGACACGTCACAAACAAACTACAATTCAAAAGCTTTCTGCTTCCTCCTAGTCAGCTTATCTTAGTTCAGATTGAATAAGTTGACAAGGAAAAATAAATGGGACTAAAAGGCAGCTTTTTTAGGTTTGCCATTACTTGCGTTTGGTCCCGTGGTAGACGGAATTTTAGATCCAACAAGATAAGGTTAGGCCCATGTCTTCGTCATAAACCAACTAAAAGACACACTAGTTCTTTCCTACATGCTTTTTTTTAAGGTACAATGTGGTTTTAAAGAATCATATAATAAAGCAACATAAATTATTAAAGGAGTCAATTGTATTTTGCTTATTTGTTCTTTATTATTAAATAAGCATTACTATTTTACATGAAGTCCTTAATTTTAAATTTTGAGTTAACAATGACATCAATTTATTAAAAGAGAAAAGGAAGGAAAACTTCAAGTCTACCGAAACTGGTATCTTTGCCTACGAGGCTACGAAAGTTGACTTTGTATCCGCATTTGACATTGTATTTAAAAATCCAAATTGAAATTGGCATCACCTTAAATTTTACAGATTTCACAAATAGTTTCGCCTTTACAAAAATATGGAAAATAATAAAAATTTATTTATTTATTATTATTATTCCTTTCCTTACGTAGATCATTTTGAATAAAGTGGCGTATTGTTATATCCCGTTGGACTAATTTATTTTGGGATGGATTCTTAATAATTTTACACGGTAGTTTTGAGTTTTGACTATTTTACTGTAGTGTACAGAGTTATCCAAAGTGAGAAAAAGGAAAGGATCATCTCGCTCTTAATTACCGTCGATTTCATTTTTTCCTATTTATCTCCACATCTGATAAATATTCCTCTCCTTAATTTCTGGGGGGAAAAAAACAAAAAGAAAATAAGAAAAGAAAAACGAGAAAACGAAACGTTTCTATGAAATGGTTGGATTCATAATAGCAGAAGACGAAGATCAGTTGGATTTCGGTTTCGGTTTTCTCTCAGAAAATTTTTGAAATCATCGCTCTCTCTCGACGGCATCGCGCACACACTGTGTGTGAAAGTTTGGTGTTTATTTGCACCTCTCTCTGTGGCGTTCGCTCTCTGGTCTCTGAAGACTGCGGCGTTCGTGACATGGCCGAAGCGCTCTCCGTGATTCCGGCCTCCGTCCTCCGTAATCTCTCCGACAAGCTCTACGAGAAGCGCAAGAATGCGGCTCTCGAGGTATGGAAGTTTGTTTCTCTTTCTCTTTTCGAGGTGGTTGGTTGTGATTTCTAGGGTTTTGAAATGGTTTTTGATTTTTGAATATGTGTGTTTTGTTTAGCTTGAGGGGATAGTGAAGCAGCTGGCGGCTATTGGAGATCACGAGAAGATATCGGCCGTGATCAATTTGGTGACCACGGAGTTCACCTACTCTCCGCAGGCCAACCAGCGTAAGGTTCGTTTTCCATTGAGATTAATGGATAATTTCAGTTATGAATGGGGATTTATGAATTTTCTTTTACCTTCGGTTATTCTGGTTTTTGAAACTTTTGTTGAAAAATATAATTAACTGTAGGGAGGATTGATAGGATTAGCTGCTGCTACAGTAGGGTTGAGTGGTGAAGCAGCCCAACATCTTGAAGTAAGTGACCTGACGTGCTTCTCTATGTACTTTCATACTTTTGTTTCTTCTTATTCTTATTAGTCTTAAGTCATTGGTGTCTTCTTGATTATTTTTAGCATAATAAAGTTTCACATTTTGGGTCCTTGGGGTCCAAATACATCAATGGGGTGCATCAAGAACTATGGATATGCAATTAGGGTAGAAATTATGTTGGCCCATGCGTGGATTCCTACTTTTATACGAGGCAAACTGAAGAATCTGGAGAGTTTGATTGTTTCAAAAGTTATTAAGACTGGAAAGCGACGGTGCCTCTTAGGAAAGGAGTAAGAATAATGAGAGGGAGACATAGGCATACATTCCTTTCAGAATTACTTTTTGGAGATTTCGTAATTGAAGGCTTGGGAAAATGATATGGTCAGGAGGATATTTCCAGAGATTCTGGAGCCATTTTCTCTATGCTAGCAATTCCGTTTCATGAGAAGAACAAGATGCATCTAATGACACTGAAATAATTCAAGAATTTATGTTATTCTAGGATCTACCTTAGGGTCCTAAGTTCAAAATAATTCAATTTAACTAAGTGATAATATGGAGCTTGTTTGGTCATGTTAGAAGTGGGGATACTAATGTGATTTTTGTGCCCAGTAGAAGACAAATATTGCCAACTATCATTTTGTGGAATATATATTTCTTGTTATCTCTCTTCTTATGAAGGTGCTCGCCATACTTGAAATCGTGATAATTGGGAGTGACAATACTGGGAATGCATGAAGGATTTAGGAAGTCTAACCTAATTGTTTGCATACTGCTCTGCAGTTATTTTATAATTATTCTGATTTATTATCTAATCTTATTGTGCATTAGATTAGTTCAGCCACAGTCCATACTTCCAGTTTTTGTGAACTAGTGGGGACAAACAATATGCAAACGTTTATTCCATTTATTGTTTATTTTGTTCCAGACTGTTAATGGATGTTTATTTCATTTGACAAAGAAAGTTGTTTTCCATCTAATTCTTGTCCTTCTAAAGTTTTTTTTTTTTCCTTATTCTGGGTGCATCTATTTAGCAAATTGTGCCGCCTGTGCTTAATTCATTTTCTGACCAAGACAGTAGAGTTCGCTATTATGCTTGTGAAGCTCTGTATAACATTGCCAAGGTGAGACAAGGATTTTGTAAGTTAAATTGATATTCTTTTCTGTCGGTTTCTTGGGTTTTAAGTTTCTCTTGCGTATTAATTTGCAGGTGGTTAGAGGAGATTTTATCGTATTTTTTAATCAGATTTTTGATGCCTTGTGTAAACTTTCTGCGGACGCAGATGGCAATGTACAAAGTGCAGCCCACCTTTTGGATCGTCTTGTAAAGGTATGGATCCAAATTCAGCATATATTTGTATATATTGAATAAAACATGACACTTGAATTTCTACCTCATATTCTATAATGATAATGCAGGATATCGTTACTGAAAGTGATCAGTTCAGGTGCGCTGTGTTGGATATATGATCAACAGTTTAAAAAAGATTGCAAGATGCATAAAAAATGGACAATTGTATTTATTGTTTTTCTTTCTTGCTGTTTTCATTGTCAGCATTGAAGAATTTATACCTTTGTTGAGAGAGCGCATGAATGTCCTAAATCCATATGTCCGTCAGTTTTTGGTGGGATGGATTACTGTGTTGGACAGTGTTCCAGATATAGATATGCTTGGTTTTCTTCCAGATTTTCTTGATGGTAAATGAAACTTTGGCAGTTGATAAAATCCTTTTGCAGGACAGTAAAAATATGGCCGATCAACTTATTGTTTTACTGCATCTCAGGTTTGTTCAACATGTTGAGTGATTCAAGCCATGAGATACGTCAACAAGCTGATGCTGCTCTTTCGGAGTTTCTCCAGGAGATTAAGAACTCCCCAGTAAGACTTCTCTTGATGTTAATTCCCTTTAGTTTCTATATCTTTGTCATTTGCTGTTAGAAACTTATGCAAGCACTGCCTTTCTATGTCTATATTTTACGTGTGTATTTGTGCTTGTATTTAAACATGTAGGAGCTTTTATCTTTTAGCTACTGAAGCATTCTTATTGCATCAATTGTTTGACATAAAAACAAATCTTTTTGTTCATTTTCAATTTTCTGACTCGAACAGTGCTACTCTTGAAGTCTGTAGATTATGGTCGCATGGCTGAAATATTGGTGCAAAGGGCAGCTTCTCCTGATGAATTCACCCGTTTAACGGCTATCACATGGGTAAGAAGATTCAACATGCTAAGTAGTTGCTTATAGCTAATAAAGTAGAGGTTCTTATACAGTCGTATGTTTGAATCATTATGGACAGATATGCTTAACAAACATCTATAAACATGTATACACATATGCTCATACAATTATCGACATTTTAATTTGTCTTGAATATCTGCTTAAGCATCTGTCAATGTGGACGTCTACGTACTTTCCTTTTTGCTTAGAATTCATACTCTAAAACTTATGAAGATAACATTTTGAATTGTATTGATAATTCTTTTATACTTGTCTTATCATTTCAACATTTTATTTTCATTCTACTATGCAGATAAATGAGTTTGTAAAACTTGGTGGGGACCAACTTGTTCCTTATTATGCTGACATACTGGGAGCCATTCTTCCTTGTATATCTGACAAAGAAGAGAAAATCAGAGTGGTAAGGTGGATTGAAGACTTTCAAATGAATCTGGTTGACCTGCTAAGCATGTCATGTTAATGCTAAATGTGTTCCTTAATTTTTTTTCCGTTTGCTCTCCTACTTGGCATAAGGTTGCCCGTGAAACCAACGAAGAACTTCGTGCAATCAAAGCTGATCCTGCTGAAGGTTTTGATGTTGGAGCAATCCTTTCCATTGCAAGGAGGTGTTGCTTTTATCACCTGAGAATAATAATAGAGAAAACAGAACAGAATACCTATTTGCACTCACACTGCTGCCTCAGGAGGGGAATAGTAGACATGCTTAGTTTTGGCTTTCCCTAAATTGCAGAATTTCTAGAAAGTTGATGTTGTAATCATTGTTGTCTTGTTTAACTCAGGCAATTACAAAGTGAATGGGAGGCTACTCGAATAGAGGCATTGCATTGGATATCAACCCTTTTAAACCGTCATCGTGCTGAGGTAGATTTACTTTCCACTGTCTATTTCTTATTTTCTCCTCCTACTTTTTGGTTATCTAGCCATTGTTATTTTATGTCATGGTGAAGTATTGAATTCAAGATCTTCAGTTGGATAGCCTGATGGAGAAAAAAACATGCAGTAAGTGATTGAAGCAGCTGAAACTTGTCACTTTCTTGGTCATGGACTTTGATCAGAAAGATGCCATCGTATCTGTCGTCATCAGTTATTGCAGTAGAATGTTTATGGCTCTTATAAATGAATGGTCAGCTTTGACCAACATATTGCTTAGGACCGAAGGTTTTTCAATGATTGTTATCAACCCTAATAATCTTCTTCATTGATATACCTATGTTTTTTCATTTGGTTTCATCAGGAGGTATGACAAAAATAGTTGGTAAATTTGTGACGTGGTGTTTGGGACTCCACCTGTAGGACAGCACGTAAAAAGATCCAGTTTCACCAAGCCATTTGGCATCTAAGCTGGTTCTGGTGACACTGAAACCACTTGGGATTTAGATTCTAGTAATGTTAACTGAAAGAATAAAAACTTGTTTTGGAGATTGCTTTTATCACTTCTTTGAGTTCTTCAGTTGAGTAAATTTTCACTAAATCTGAATTTATCTCAGTGTTGACAATTAATTTTTAATGCTACATAGTCGTACTCTTTGTGAAACAGGTGTTATGTTTTTTGAATGACATATTTGATACTCTTCTGAAAGCGCTATCAGATCCTTCTGATGAGGTAATATTCTACTTCTGCTGTAGACTATTTTCTTTGATTCGCACTCTGGTTGTTGGTTGTGAACTATCTTTTGAGATATTGGTTTGCTTGGTGATTGCGTCAGTGATTTTTGGGAAGTTTGAGTGTACTACTTTTAAAAGATCTTAACAGTTCAGGCATCCAGAATGTTGTTTGGACTAGACATTTATTGTCTTTATGGGTTTTGGATATGATGTTGCTGTTCTTATTGTTTTCACCAGGTGGTACTTCTCGTTCTGGAGATCCATGCATGCATAGCAAAAGATCAACAACATTTCCGCCAACTTGTTGTTTTTTTGGTGCATAATTTTCGTGTTGATAATTCTCTTCTGGAGAAGTGAGTGTTCTTCCATGTTTATTCTCTTAACTTTTAACAGTTGATCAGGCTTTTAGCAGAATTTTATTGTTTACTCCAAATGATATCTTATTGTATTCATTTTCGTTTTCTTAGACGTGGTGCTTTGATAATCCGACGACTCTGCGTGCTTTTAGATGCCGAAAGAGTCTACCGTGAACTGTCCACTATCCTAGAAGGGGAAGCTGACTTGGATTTTGCATCTATCATGGTTCAGGTGTGATCATCTTCTGCAAATTGATTGGCAATGCATTTAATATCTTCTGGAAGCAAATCAATTTCCAATTTACAGTATTCTGAAATTAAGCGATGGACAACTGATTGCGGAAATACTTTTAGTGCCTCTTGAGAATTTTACAAAGTCAGCATCTTAAAAAATTGGCTTCTATAGTTGCATTGACATGCGATATCACTTATATTTTGACCAAGATTCACTTGTTTTTCTTCCAACAGTGATGTTAACTTTCTTTGCTCATAATCGGCAGGCGCTAAATTTAATTTTGCTCACATCCTCTGAGTTGTCTGATCTTCGAGATCTTTTAAAGCAATCACTGGTGAATTCTGCTGGGAAAGACTTGTTCGTTTGTTTATATGCTTCATGGTGCCATTCACCTATGGCAATTATAAGTCTTTGCTTGTTAGCTCAGGTATAGAACATGTTTCATTACTCCTCCTTATGATCTGGTCATTAATAATGTTTAAGTTTTATGATTGGCTTTGTGCGTGCCCCTTTCCTTTTTTCATTTCCCAGACTTACCAGCATGCAAGTTCTGTGATTCAGTCACTAGTGGAGGAGGATATCAATGTCAAATTCCTGGTTCAACTCGATAAATTGATTCGTTTGCTAGAAACGCCAATATTTGCTTACCTAAGATTGCAGGTGCGTATTATTCAAAAGACAAAGTTAGAACCAGTTGGCCGAATTATTCTGCTCCGTGTCTTGCTTTTAGGTGAATTAGGAATTCTTATGTGTATATTTTCTTATATCATTCAGTTTGCAACTACTTTTCTACTTTACTATTGAATGGACATGTCTGGACTAGAGGTTTGGGTTAAAAGCTTAGATACTGATTGAAATCAGGGTCACTACCTTCATATGCTGTCTTGCTTGAAGAGTTCATAGATAATTTTTATATGGTTTGGTATTTTATCTTTTCTTCTTTACTTCATTAGAATCAGTGGAGCCCTTTTATCAGGGATGTTTTAAATGAACTTTTAGATGATGCTTGATCATTTATGCTTGGATATTTTGTATTTTTGGTCCGAATTTTGTTGACTTGATTGATGGAGAAAAGCACTCACTTGTTTCAATTTTATGCTTGTCTAGTTGAAATCTAGATATTTTACCAACTCTCAGCCACTTTACGGTTCTTGCAGCTTCTTGAACCTGTAAGATATACGTGCTTGTTAAAAGCCTTGTATGGTCTTCTTATGTTACTTCCTCAGGTATGCCTGAAAAGTTGCATACTACTTCCTACAGATGTATACCTTGTCTAGTTTGCAAAAGGATGCATTTTCATCTGCATATATCATTACTTGCTTTATTTATGTTGAATGCTGTCATTCACTCAAACATGCATCGTATTAGGCTAATGTTAAAGTTTCTTGCGCATAGAGAGTAATTGGAAAGAGTTCTACTGCCACTGATGAATTGTCTCATAATGTGATATGCTTTTGGAGTACAATGAAGAAATAAAAGAGAAGCAATTTCTATTAAGCATTTTTAATATTGTTTTAACCATATGAGCGATTGAAAATTTTAATTCTAACCTTTTCAATTTGCATCTTGTGGTCATTCCACAAATTTTTCCTTACTGTTGTTGAATCTGTCAATATTGAAGGTTATTATATTAGTTTTGTGATAGTTGCGGCAAGTTGCTTAAGCTTTCTCTCCCTGTCTCTATCACAAGGATAAAAAGAGGGAGGAAGTTCTGGGAGGGGGGCTGCAGCTGGGTGAGAGCTATACATGGAGAGTTAGTGTGAAGAAGTCTGTTGATTGAGAGAGTTTAAACCTGAATAATTTTGTGGATTTCTTGATAAATGAAATTTGGGAGTTCTACAATCAAAACAATGAATTGTGGCTGTAAGGTAAGTTGTGTCTTCTTAACACTTGAAAATGCTAAAGGATCATGAGGGAAATCTGTTTAAGTTGAAACTCTTATAGGAAGTCAGAACCATGGAAACTGTGGAATCTGGTGGCATTAAAGTGTGCAGGAGGACAGTTCATGATCACTTCGTAGGCATCCTTTTCAGTAAGGTTGCAGCTGATGCCGCTGCTGCTACTGAGCTTCTTAATGTCATGGAACTGAAAATTCTTCCCTCAGTGTTAACAATTTAGTAACTAAAATGTTCAACTAATTTAGTATATTTGAAATGCTTTATGGTTTTAAAGGTTTGTAAAGTTTGTTGTAATTGGCTGTTCTTTCTTCAAAAAATTTTAGTGCAACAGGAGTAATCAAACATAGCTAGCAGTATACCGTTTCTTATATGCCTTTATATATCATTTTTGTATGCAGCAAAGTGCTGCTTTCAAGATACTACAGACTCGATTAAAAGCTGTACCTTCATATTCATTCAATGGTGAGCAAATCAAGCGAACGTCTTCAGGGAATCCCTACACACAAATTCTGCATCATATTCCAAGTGGATCACATATCTCTGAGGATGGTGATGTTAACTTGGAAGTCGGGAATTCTAGTTCGCATGGTGGAATTAACTTTGCTTTAAGACTGCAGCAGTTTGAACAAATGCAACGGCAGCATCACATGCATGCTAAAACAGCACAGGCACATTCTCGCAACAATTCTATGTCATTGAAGGTTTCGTAATATTATTCTGTGCTTTCTTGTGATCTTTATTATTTCTTGATTTGTTAAGTCCTTTTAATTATTTTAGCTTAGAGCAAGCATTTTCATGTCGATTGATGATGAGAGTCAAAATGATGGGAATATCTGGCGTAACATTTGTTATAATCTAATGTGAGGCTTAATTTAGTGAATCATCATTTCATCACATTACTTCTCTTTTTTTGTGATTTTCAATAAAAGATACTCTCTCCGATTCATAATAAGAGTCGTTTTAGATGCATTTTAATTATTCAAAATAAGTGTCATTTTTGACTTTATATGCATGTTTATAATTTTTCTTCCAAAATTAACCTTTCATTTCTCTTTCATCTTAATTATACAGATCACAATTTCAAGACAATTTAATACTATACAATTTTTCTCACATGTTAATTTTATGGGAGTATTAATAAGGGTATATCTATAATTTTATTAACTTTTTTAATAAACGTGTATTTTTTTAAAACAACTCTTATTATAAATCGGAGGAGTATATTGTAAAGCCATTATTAGACATTGGTGGACTAGGACTAGTAAATTACCGAATTTCAATTTTTGATTCGAGTCAGAACTCAGAAGCTCATAGTAGACCGAATTGCTGAAAAGAAAATAACAATTCCGTCGATGAACACCTTTTAAATATTGGTTTTAAACTTTTATATTTAATTCTTAAAAATAAGTTAACATGATTCCATGATGTCTTTTTATTACTTACACATGATCTTATTTTCAGATTTAAATTATATTTTAGTAAAATGTGTTATTTAATTAAAAAATTAATAGTAGATGAATCAGAAAAAGAGGAAGTAAGTATGACAAGGGAGAGGAGCCATTCAGGCACATCATTGCCTGCAAATGTGGATTTTGTGTTTAACTGTACATGTGATGGTGGTTTATACTTCATATACTCTGTGCTCTTTTTTAAAAAAATCCATATATTAAATTACGATAATGCAAGCAGTTTTGAAGGTTCTAAGCGATGTGAAAAAGTTTAATATTTTTAAGTAATAAAATTATTGCCCTTCTGATATTCCTAAAAAAAGGGTATTTTTATCACTCAATTAACATATTTCTTAATCTCCATTGCAACTTTAATTTTAAAACTAAAGCCAAAGATTCAATAAAAGAATGCTCCAAAGATAATCTCCGCTTGCTTGAAGAAGGGTTTTGTCCAGAATTCAGGGAATAACATTCATAGGAGATAACAAACAGCTACAATGAACAAAACCAAAAAGGGTATGTAGCTCTACTGCATGTTGCTAGTGGCTATATGATAATCCCCAGCATCAGTATCAGTATCTAAGAAATGAAAATCGGATCATACTAAACGTCAACATCAACTTCATGCTCTCCTCCAGAAAGTTTAAAACTGTCATAAAGGCATCGAGATACCTGCAATATAGACATTCCACATAAAGAACTAATCAACAATCTAATTCAAATAAGAAATATGGATAACCAAGCATGATAAATAGAACAACTTCATGAGCCATAGTTTGAACTTTGAAGTGTTATGATTGATATCTCCATCACTTTTCTACAGAGTGGTGGTAGAAAGAAGCAAAATATGCCACTTTCCATTCTCTAAAGCCACTAAATTACCCACTCCATTAAAAGGTGCCCTTATTATTAAGCCACCGAGCTTTCATACAAGATATAAGTCACTTCATATCCATATAGCCTCGGCCAACTAGTGAAAAGCAAAGTACAGCAAAATCCATTATACATATATGAACCCATAAAAGATCAAAGAAATTGTCACTTTATTGTGTGAAGATTACAACTTCATCGAATTGTTCAAATTTATGAATCACGATATTAGGAATAAAACACAGCCCAGATCTTTATGTTTAGATCAAACTTCTCAATTCCAATCTGTTAAAACATCAACATTCTTGACAACTGGAGTACAACTCCAAAAGGACAATCACTATAATACGATCCCCACAATTATCCGTTGGCATAAAAAGACATGCATGTTCAGTATCCTTAGGTATAATGGTCCTGATATGAGACTAGTTAACTAACTAAATAACTAAATACAACTCGTTAATTATTTAGTTTTCACTATAGGGATTTAATAAATTTCTTTCTCAATGAATTTGTAATTAAACATAATATTTTTGCGAGTAAAATATATGAACCTCCCATTTGATTTTGCTCATTCTATACAATATACTTATAAAATTATTTAAAGTACATTTTAGGGTATTGGAAATACAAAAATTCAATTTTTTTTACTAATTTTTGTCCAGATATTTTAATATGATTCACTATCAGATAAGAGCAATCATACAGATTTTATCATATGTTTACTAGTCTGTCACATAACATTCTGTTATTAAAATACAAAAATTCAACAAAAAGTGTCTTTTACCATGTTTGACACTGCAAAGTACTTTTAAATTTAGAATAGTAAGAATATTTTAAAAAATGAGGAAAGCTACAACAGAGATTCATATCATTTACCTTATTTTTATACTCAAACTCTATAACAACCCATATTGCAATATTACAAACAAAGCTGAGCACCCTGAAAAAAGTAGGTTACGATGATGGTAGTGATGACCAAGGGTCCTCAAGCTACGGCTATCCAAGTCATAAATCTTTATAACGGACTGAGATTTTAGGATCATAAAGAATTTACTGTTGTAACAAAAAACTGAAGTTCCAATGATATAACTAGTTTAGAAGTCATATGGCAACAAATCGGTTCTTAAAATCTCTCTATGATGACCTCCCAAATGTTTTCAAATCCTCCATCTTTCTTAAGGATCTCAATCCCTGGAGACTAGTCAAACATAATCCTCTGTTTTAACCCAACTAGAGAAACATTACGGACATGACATCTTCACTACTGGACAGGAAATGCTTTAACGGCCTACTTGTAGCTACAACTGAAAACAATGCACAATGTATCCGATCGATCATATGGACTAGTACGTTGTGTAGCGTATAAACAGTATGTACAAGCATTTCTTGAGTTAGCAAAATAAACAAACAGTTGGTGTGCGTAATGTTAGATGCATACTTAACAGAAAAATTATGTAGTTTGGAAACCACCTTGAGGCACTAGAGCCCAGCTATCGGACTCATTGGACAAGCTTGATATCAACCTCGACAAAGCTGTTGCACTGTGCAATGGCATCATCGATCCCACACAGCTCAGTTGCAGAGGTAATCTATAAACCAAAACAAAAATTGAACAACCAAAGTAAAAGCATACCCAGTTAAAGTATTATAGTGGAAATGTAACCAAGGAGCGGGTAAAAGCAAAAGGAGTGGAAAAAACAAAAGAGACCTTGAGGGGCGAGAGAGACGCCTGGAAGAGACTGAGAGCACGAGAGGAGTGGACGACTGGAGCGAAGAGATGGATTTTTTGTTGAACTTGAGAGCAATGGGCTGTAACCGAGACGATAACCGAGAAACAAACTTCGAGGTCGACATTCTAGGAGGGTTTTAGCGGTCTCTTGTGTACTTCAGTCTTCTCAGCTCAGCTGCCGTTGGGATGAAGAAGAAAACAAGAAAGATCTGAGGGTAGTTTGGGTATTGGACCAGGTTTTATCTTTTTTTTTCCCTGGTTCACTATCTATAACTAAAATAAAAACAAGTAATTTTGATTTCCCCTAAAAAAAAAACAAGTAATTTTGATATAAGAAACATAAAATTATGGATTAATTATATTAAAACTTATTTAATTTTATAATTTTTAAAAATTATAAAAAAATATTTAAACTTTTAAATTTTAAAAAATAATCTATTAGTGGTCGTTTTATTAACGAAATTAACATGATAAGAAAGGTTAGCTCTTCTGTATTCTCTAGTGAGATGATAATTACACAAATAAATTTAAAAGAAAATTAGGGATCTTTTCTATTGATTTGAAATGGAATTGAGAATGAGGAGTAAATGAAGTAAAAAAAAGGTGATCTTAGTATGAATTGTGTTAAGGAAAGATTGTGAAACAAAGTGGATGGATGATCTGGAAAATGTTATGGAGTATGTTTCAGTCAATGTTATGAATACCGTACCGGGCTTGGTACCGGATTGAGTTCTGGAACGGAACTGTACCGGTACCGGTCAGTACC
>JAOTIZ010000201.1:7601156-7615561 GCA_027123425.1 Erythroxylum panamense
GCTCTGGAACAGATAGTGTTTGAGGGCATTATCTGTAAGCATCAGTGTTAAAACACTGATTTTACTCAATAATATACACACCTCTGGTATTCTAAACCAGAGGTTCCTAACATATATATGGTAAACAAATCAATCATACAGCTGTATGTATATTCCTATTCCTAAATTAAGGGAAATTGTATAGGAAATATACAAGGTAGGAAAGAATCATAGTCCATTCTCACTAACTCTTCCCCTCAAGTTGGGCGTTGATATCATGCATGCCCAACTTGAATGGCATTGTATATAATGATTCACTATTGACGACATGAGTCATAATGTTAGCTAACTGATCTGAACTTCTAGTGTAAGGAACTTCTATGGTCCCATAATCAAGGTTATCTTTAATATAGTTCCTATCTTGTTCAACTTGCTTAGTTTGATGATGTTGCATCGGATTATTAGCAATCTCAGTTAAGAAATTTTCAGCCAGTAAAGTCTTGTTATTATATGATGCATAGCACAATATTCAACTTCTGTACTAAATAACAAAACCAAATTATGTTTTTTATTTCCCCACGTCACCAAGTTGCCTCCAATAAACGAAAGATATCCATAAGTAGATTTTTTAAATCCTTTCTACTACCAACAAAAGTCAAAGTTTGTATATCCCACAATATCAGCTTGTCCATGTTTGGAGAATAGAACACCTTTACTTGGAGCTGATTTTATATATGTTAGAATTTCGTTAATATCATCCATGTGTTGATCACATGGATTATGCAAAAATTGATTGACAATGCTGACTGCATATGCTATATTTGACCTAATGTGAGTTAAATAGATCAACTTCCCAACTATTCTTTGATATATCTCCTTGTTTGTTGGAATTTTAATAGGAGAAATCGATAGGTCATGATTCACATCAATAGGAATATTTATAGGCTCAGGCTCACAGGCATAGTTACCAGCTTCATTTAGGAGTTCCAAATTATATTTCCTTTGGGAAAGAAATAGTCCTTTCTTAGATCGAGAACTTCAATGCCTAGGAAGTATTTGTGAAGTCCCAAATCCTTTATATTAAATTCTTTGGCGAAATAACTTCAATTTTTCTCCATTTCATCTATGTTATCACCTATTACAATTATAATCATCAACATAGGCTAGAAGAAAGGTAACATCATTATGATCATGTTTATAAACAAGGTATGATATGCCTAAAGTTTTCTTGAATCCA
The DNA here is from genome assembly GCA_027123425.1 of Erythroxylum panamense. Classification (NCBI taxonomy): domain Eukaryota; kingdom Viridiplantae; phylum Streptophyta; class Magnoliopsida; order Malpighiales; family Erythroxylaceae; genus Erythroxylum; species Erythroxylum panamense. The sequence goes on from JAOTIZ010000201.1 coordinate 7,602,373, forward strand.
CTCTCTTTCGTTGCATGACTCAATCTACCAAGCAATGCCCTTGGTGATTGCTTTAATTCATAGGATGTCTTTTTAAGTTTGTATATTGTTCCTTATTCTAATGTAAACCTAGGGGTGGATCCATAAACATTTCTATTGTTAGGTCACCATGAAGAAAGACACTTTTCACATCAAAATATCATAAAGGCTAATCTAGATTAACTGCAAGCGACAATATGACATGAACAATATTCATCTTAGTAATTGGTACAAAAGTCTCTTGATAATCAATATCATAGGTATCAGTATAACCTTTTGCAGTCAACCTAGCCTTATATCTTTCAACATCATAGGTATCAGTATAACCTTTTGCAATCAACCTAGCCTTATATCTTTCAATCATTCCATCTGACTTGTCTTTGACAATGAATACCCATTTGCACCTCACAGTCTTCTTTCCCATCGGTAATGTAACCATTTCCCAAATAAGAATTATTTGGGAGACGATTGTTTCATCTACCATTATGTCCTTCCACTTAGGATGTTCAAGGGCTTCCTAAAAATGACTAGGATAAACAACATCAGAGGCTTTGAAAAACCAAATCTATCAGGTGCTTTTCTTTTCATAGAGAGGATATCTCTTATTATAATTAGTATTAGAACTGGGATTAGGAATTTCAGGAGACTAGGTAAATACCTTATTGTCAATCTTAGAAGATTCACCTGATGACGTCGTAGTATTAGGAGTGGTACTAGATTTAAGATGCATAATCATGACATCTTCCTTTTTCCTAAAATATCATCTCTCATAAAAATGAGCTAGTCTCTCACCATTAGCTATTTTCTCAAGTCTCTCACCATCATGTTCAATTTTGTTTTCCTTAATAAGTGGGTCATCTAAAACTACGAATTCCCCATTTTCCTTAATGTTCTTTATACCTAAGGTCAATATCGTCTTTTCTCCGAACCATATTTGTTCTGCTTTTTTACTATCGATCTTAGAGAAACTGTGGATATCACCCCAAAAAAGTAGGGACTAATTTTTACAGAACTAAACATCCATTGGGACATAGTAGGTTCCTATAGGAGGATGTGAACATTTGTATCCATTTTTTGAATTGGAGTAACCATCAAAAATACATTTAATAGCATGAAGTTCAAGTTTATCTTTGTGAAGAGAATGAATATGAAAACACATAACCATAAACCTTAGGGCAAACTTTTAAAGCAAAGGGAATGAAATGAAATGTGGATAGCATCCTTAAAGGAGTTTAAAAATCAAGAATCTTGGCAAACATTTTATTAATAAGAAAACAATAGTCATGACAGCTTCAGCCTAGGAACATTTTGGAACTAGCATAGCAAAACATAAGGCCTGAGCCACTTTAATGAGGTGGCCGTTCTTGCATTCTACTATGTCATTCTGTTGGGGTGCGTAAACACAAGTTTTCTGGTAAAGAACACCAGTTTGTGTCACAAAATCAACAAGAGAATGATTTGCAAACTCACAACCATTGTCAAAAAAGAAAATTTACTATTTTAGTGTTGAGTTGAGTGAGAATCATGTTATATAATTGAGAAATAACATGTGAATCTTCACTCTCAGATTTCATAAAATACATCCAATTGACTCTAGTACAAGTATCAATAAAAAATACAAAAGTTTTATGTCTTAAAGTAAAACGGGTAGAGAATGGATCCCATACATTAGTATAAGCACCGAAAAAACTTCTTGTAATTTGTCAAATTTGACTTTAAAAGGAACATGATGGAATGCATTATTCACATCTTAAACTAGAAACAGAAATATTGGAAAATAATTTAAGAAAAAAACATTTTAAATAAGAGAGAGATGAACGTCCCAACCAACAATGCCAAAGAATAATTCTCGCTATATAATGCCTCTCTCTTTGTTTGGAAGCCACGAGTAAGAGTTGCTATGCTTCCATTGTCCTCAAAATAATATAGGCAATTCCTTTCTTTACCAATGACAATCGTCATCTTCGTGAGATTGCCTTGAAAAGCACAATGAGTGAAGTAAAAATTACATAACAGTTAAGATTCTTAGTTATTTTGTTGATGGAGACGAGGTTATTTGAAAGTGTAGGTGTAAGCAGAAGAGCGGACATGGAAAATGTTAGGGACACTTTCCAGCCCCTATGATTGACATACTATTCCCATCAGCAGCCTGCACAGACTTAACTGGTGGGATGCCAGAGAATCAGTGATAGAAGATTTACTATTCATATGATCAATGGCCCCTAAATTAATAGCCCAAACTTCATAACAAGTAGAATTATTGGATAAACCAAAGTTACCCTGTTGAGAAGATACCTGAGATACACGAGAGGCAAAAGATGTGGTATCATTATGGATAGCCGTGTCTCTTCTAGCAACTATCCACTGTATGTGTATTCTTATGGTAGCGGGTGCAAGATCAAGATTGAGGAGCTATAGAATCTCCAAGAGCTGAATAGGAGTATCGAGTTAGAGGGAATTAACTGAAGCCTTTGAGTGGATAATTGTCCACATGGTCATTTCTCGTTGTACTTCACGACGAACCAAAGAATATGCTTCTTCTAATGTGAGTAAAGGAGAAGTAGCTAGAACCTGACTACTAATTGATCCAGATTATGATCAAGACCAATGAGAAAGATGTAGACGCTATCTTTTGCGATATGTTTAGAGGCTATCTTTTGCGATATGTTTTCTATCTTTTCCATTATCACTAGCATAGGTCATATTGTTTGGTCTTCGATAATCAAGCTCCAACAAAATTTAATTCAACTCATTCTAATATTCTGCTAGAGGCCTACTACCTTGATGTAATTAGGAAGACTTATTCATTAGTTCATAGACTTTGAGAAGAATTAGATACATCAAGGTAACTTCTTTTTACAGCTTTCCAGACTTCCTTTGTTGTTCCACATTGCACAAAGTGTGACATTGGATTATCGCTCATTCAATTTATGAGCCAAGACTTAACCAGTACATCTTTAGCCTCTCATTCATCATTGCTTGGATCATCTTTTGAGAGTTCAACCTTGTTGATATAGCCAAACTTTTTTTTTCCAGCAATATGCCTCTCCAAAATCTTAGACTAGCCTGATAGTTAGCACTGTTCAATTTAATATGAATGGATGGAGTATCTGAATGGTCATTTGGATATTTTCTTGCTATCAAAAGGTTCAGCCATAGTTTTGGTAGGCATACTGTGGTGCAGTTAGTGGTCTTAGGGCAAAAGTGGTTGGGATTTTTAGAAGAGCAAAAATGGCTAGGGTGAAGAATAGAAGAGGTGGCTATGATTTGTAGAGAGAAAGAAGAATTAGAGCTCGAAGCTCTGGTACCAAGTTGTGGATATGCAGGATAATTCTTTTATATATTTCATTGATATAGATACAGGATAGAAGGACATATATATTAAAAAAATCAATCATAGAGCTGTATGTATGTTCTTATTCCTATATTAAGAGAAACTATACAGGAAAATACAAATTAAGAAAGAATCACAGCTCATTTCTGTTAAATTAAGAAAAGTATCCTTCCATATGCCCACGTGTTCTATGTTGATATTTTGAATATTCAACTTGAGGCAAACAAGAGCAGTTGTGCTTTTTTTTTTTTCCCCGTCATCTATGAGCATTGTTAAACTCTATGCTTTATTTGGGAGTGAGGGAATGAAATGGTCTTATGGGAAATATTGCATTTTGCTTCTCACCTTTAAATGGATTTCATTGCATTTTTCTCCTGTTCTGTTGCAGTTTTTATATACTTGGGTGATTCGTGTGAATTAATTTTCAGAAGTTCACATAACTAAATATCATCTTAACATATCTCTCTCCCTCCCTCCCTCCGTGCATGCCCAATTGCCCATGCTTTTGTGTCCACATATCCCTTTTTCCACCTTGAAAATTATTTTTGGTTAAATGTCTAGGACCCTCCGTGCATGCCCATGCTTTTGTGTCCACGTATCCCTTTTTCCACCTTGAAAATTATTTTTGGTTAAATGTCTAGGACACAACCTCTTTGTTTTCTGCATCTGAATACTGCAGTTTATTTATTCAATTAAACGAGGTGTATACTTGGAAATCACTGGCTGAATGAACTCAGAAGAGGCTTGCTTTACATAATTTTGCCATGATTCGATTTCCTAGACTCGTCTGAGAGATCTTCTTTGTTTACTTCTGATTTCTATTTGAAATAAGATTCCAAGTCAAATACGCTTACTTTGGCCTCCATGATTCTGGAAATTGACTCCTTATTGTGCTTTCAGTGCATCAGAATTCTGCATGCTATGCCCCAGAGCAAACTATACCTACTCTCAAATCAGAGAACATGCACCAATCAATGGCGTCAAATTTACCTAATGCATTTACGAATGGTGCATCATCACTGCATTCAAATATGCCTCCCACTGTTGAAATGTCTGCTCATGCCAACAGACTTGATGCCCCACACAATATGCTTTCAACACAGAGCTCAAACATGGGTCTCATGCAAGGAATAAATGGGGGAATGATCAAATCAGAAGCTGGGTATTTGGGTAGTTCTTTTATGTTTGGTGCTGATGGCAGTGTCTTGGAAGCACGCCCACCAATTCCAGATGCATCTGTTGCATCTTTCAGTAGTGTTGAGTCCAACTCACAAGCCCTGAATGAACCACTTCTGGATGCAGATGGTTCTTTTGGAATTCTAAGTCAAATTCCTCGAAATTTCAGTCTCTCTGATCTGACAGCTGATTTTGCCCAAAGTACAGGTTTGTTCCCTCCTATTTCCTACCATTTGTCATTTCCAACTCTTTTTGTCTGTGAGTTTGTGCCCAATGTTTTCAAGCTGATTTGTACATGTTCGCAAGCTCACATTTGGACATTTTCTATTACTGCCTCCACCCATTTTGTGTGTTTCTTTTCTTTCTCGTTTGTCATCCACTATATATATATGATGGTTAAGTCTAAAAGTTAACTAGCTCTTTCATGTACTTGACTATGATTTGTTTGTTGTACATGCATGTGGAATGAGTAAGCTTATTTTGATCTACACTTTGATGGAATGTTAACCAAATAGTCAAGGGGGGTAGACTTATCTCTAGACTCAATCTTTGGGTTAAAACTATTGCAGAGATATTAGAGAGCTACTCAAGATCTCCCTTCCTAGCCACAGACGATGAAAGCTTCCCAGATTCTCAGGAAAGAGAGCACCAGGGTTGATATTCTGCCTCTTTCTAGTTCTTTTTTGTTACATCTCCAATTAAGAAGCTTAATTCTATGACCTAACCTTACAGGAGATGGTAACAAACTCAGCACTATATCTGAAGGTTTGAGTTATGATGAATTTGGAAGTAAATAACCTGGTAAGTTCTTTCTTTTTGTTACATCATTGTTATATGGTAACATTTAGGTGCATGCTAAAAGATTCTCCAATTCAACTGCACAGAACTATGAGCAGTATTAGCTTATGTTAAAATTATGAATGGTTTCTTCCTTTCTGGTTAGGGTTTGTGTTTATAGCTTTCTTAGAAACCTATTGATAATCCATCAGAATCTTGTTTCTGAACTTGATTTACACACAGGCTTCCATTTGAAGGACCCCATCTCAGGCACATGTGTATTCTTTGATGCACAATCGTGTGTATCAACTAAGGCAGGAATGTGTTATTTGACTCCAAAAATAACATTTCGATTATGAATCCAATCAAATTGAAATGTAGAAAACTCCATTTTCTGTTGTGTATACTACACCACTTATCATTGTATTTTTGTTATTGCAGGTCCTACAGTAACTTAGGAAGAGTAGAGTAGGTATCATATTATTGTGGGAAATGCTTTAAATGTAGAACTACTTGGTGCATATCTACTGGCTTGAAGTTTCACCGAGTATTTGACAGTAGGATTTGCGTAGGGAAAATTTTGCCAAATAATGGAAGGCACTTTTAGCTTTTACAATGCCAGGGAATCCATGGCCAATTGTCAACTGTATAAGGTGTCTGAATTGTTACACTTTGGTCTACTGATGGGGTCGTGCTTATTGATAGTCATGATTTATTCTATAAATGTATTGTTGATTCAGTTTGTGACCTATGACAGGTCTCGATGACGCCAAGCGTGAGAATTATAGTTTTCTTCTTCCTTCTCATCATTCAATTTTAATCAATTTTTATGACAACTTTTTCCTCTTTGTTCTAAGGAAGGACACGTTCTTAGTGATAGCAATTTTGTATTTTATATAATATTTTGCGCTTAATGTAGTTACAATGTCTTGATGTTGCTTCCAAGTGTGTATGACAACCTGTTTTGTCAACTTGGCTGAAAATTGTTGTTCGAAGTCTAATTGGAAATTTGAATAAAGTTCAGTGACTGATTACACATCATCTCATTTTATCAAAAAAAATGAACTGGTAAGTAGGAGCCAAATCTATGGTTTAACAGCTTAAGCAGACAACAATCTTGATAAAAACTCACAGTTCATCTTAAACATGTAGTTAACTACAGCAGTAACTGTAGTTATTGATCCAAGGCAAAAAGAAATGACTGTTTAGAGAATACTCCATTTGTTGGCTAACCCCTCACAGATCCTCGCGATACACCAGGCAGCACTGAGTGGATACTCCGAAACTGCAACCACAAGAAAATGACTTATCCATCAGGACCAGTTCTAATCAACACCTGAACGATGGTCAAGAATGCTTTTGCCTCGGTTCTTTTTTTGGCTAGTCGGTTCTGAGTCAGTAACCAAAGCCCAACTCCAGAACTTCCCCAACTAGATAAGAATTATCGGTATCCCAGTTCACCACCATTAGACGACAGGGACTAATTTTACTTTCAACACGGAAAGATTTACTCTGGAGCTCAGAAGGTTGACAAATTCAATCTAATTATTGTAGCATGGGAGTTGGTAAAACTCAATGGTTGATTGCTTTACTAGCTCAGGAATCGTATCACAATCAAGAACATAATGCAATCAAATTCAGGATCAAGAAAGCAGGGCTAGGATATCTTCACAAAATCCTCTAGTTCTAAGCTTGAATATATAGTAGGTCAAAAATGGTGGGTGCAGTAACTTTAAAATGCACAAATAAAATGGAACAGAAGAGATTTGATATGTTAGATAAAATTGCTTGTTTGATAATTAATCATCTCCATGAAGCAATCCAACCAACAAAGTACAAGCAATAAAAGGTAAAACTTACTTGCAATAAAATCTTCTATGTAATCACAATCAATTTTCCCATGGGCCATAGCACCAACCTACAGATACACAAGAAAATGGTTAGAACAATTGAAAACATTTGCACTCAGTGGGCATTTTGTGCAGAGAGCATCATTTGTTTTGGAGCATACCACAAATACCAGGTCCTTGTCTTCATCAATTGTTGATAAATAATTGCCCATTTTAATCAATTTGTTTGAGCTATAGGAGAAACCTGAGAAGAACATGAGATTTGTATCACGTTGCATAACAAGGAGTTAGAAGGCAACATCAACAGGGAGACATTAAAATTACCTCACCTATTTTACAAGAGTTGAGAGGCAGGTACTTAGTTACAGGGTTCTTGATCACATTCATAAGTTTCTCATTTTTACCCACGGCCCTTATACTTAGTTTTTGAAGAAGCTGTACTGAAAGAGTAAGCAATTAAAGTTGAGAAAACTGTGCATACAAGCCAAGGAAAGAATCATAATAGCCAGCATACATTTTAAGCAATAGGGTGATGAGCAAAACTTACATATAATACCAGCAAACCGCTTATATGTCCTTGGAATACGAACATGTGGTTTGACTTCAAAAAGAACACCTTTTTCGGTTTTCACATATACAGCTCGCAATCTTCCAGCCTTGTTTACCGGGCTATCTAAGATTGATAAGAGAGCCTGAAGACATGCATTATTCATTTCAATATAATAGGTTTACAATAGAAGAAGTGACATAAAACCTGAGTTTGAAATCTTTATCATCTCTAGAAAGAACATTGACTTGCAAAGGGATATAACAATATCTGTTTTATATAGAATAGTATTCAGACTCCTCCATAAGATTTCCAAAAACATGCGATATTGCAATGCATTTACATCTCATCTTTGAAAGAAAGATCCAAAAGTACCTATGAATTCTTGTACAGTTTTACCACTTTGTTATCTTTTTATAAGCATGGAATTGTTCTAAAAGGTACAACTAAATGCGAGACCAAGTGGTCTATATATGATAACTTAATTTTGCTAACCTGGTGAACAATGTCAGGTCTGTACTCTGCAGGATTTCTTTTGTTCTTTCCCAGAAAATTGGCGTGATCCTCGGAATTCAAGATTTGGTAACTCTGAGGAGAAACAACTCATCAGATGAAGAAAACTTCAAGCGAAAGGTACTAGAAACCAAGGCAGTTAAGAAACAGAACTTCAATAGTTAAACAGTACAATTATCAAACCACATGTAAACTTCTTATGCAAGGTAAAAATTGAGATAGCTCTTTCATATTGAAATGAACATTCAAAGGGTCATACTTAAGGCATAGAGATTAGAAAAGGGATATTAAACAGGGATCAGTTGATGAAAAGAGGAGAGCAGTTGATTTCAAGCTGCAAACTCCCTGCGGATGGCCAAGCACTGATGGCAATGAGACATACGGTAAATGAGAAAATGCATAAAGTATATATGAAGAAATTCAGGGTCTTATGAACAATGGTTTTGTAATTTAATCCTGGGACTATTGGTGGTTAGTAGCAAGAGTTATGGAAAATCTAAAAAGTTCACGCAATAGTTCAGGAGGACTACTTTGTAAACATCGTTGTTGAAACCGTATCTCAAGATGTAGCTCATCTACTCGAAAACAATAGACAGCACATCATACGTTGAAACTTTAGCTCATCAATTAACTGTTACAAAGAAATTGGGAATGGAAAGTGAAACACATCTATACCCAAACTACCAAGTATACTAGATACCTAGTTTCAGCTAGTTTTACTCATGATACCACTCTAGCATGCACAGTGATGTAGGTTTTCGTCCTTCTTCAATTGTTTTTTTCTAACCCCCGAGGGTCACTGCTATTTAAGCCAATGACTTGTTTGGGTTGTTGTGCTTGGTAAGATCAGACAACCGTAGAACAAGATACATATTCCATCAAGAAGAATCCAACATAACAAGGAAATAAGTATCAAAACCAACCCTTAAAAGTACAACTACATCAAAAGAAAAATGTGACTCTTGGAAAATTCGTAACGACATTGAGTACACACCTTTCCAACTTTTGCAACTTCCAGGGAGGCCTTCTCAAGCACAAATATCACTCCAGGCTTCCTGGAATTCGTATCACAGGGGACAATTGGTATTCCTTCCATTTCATGCACTTCAAACTGTCCTTCTTTCCCTGTTTCTTCTGCTTCTTCTTCCTCCACCCCAGTTTTGGTCTTCTTGTTTGTTATTTCTTCTTCTTCCTGCTCCTCGGATTTGGTCTTCTTGTTCGTTCTTTCTTCTTCCACTTGTTCATCCACTTCATCGTCCTCCTTATCATATTCTTTCTCTTTCTTCTTTCGCTTGTACCCTTTCACCCCATATCGCGGCCCCATCCCTCCCTTCTTAATCTTTTTCTTAATAACAAACACTTAACCTTCACAATGAATCATAGAAAGAGTAAAACGAACTGAAATCAAAACAAAAATTGTAGTTTTAAGGAAGCGCTAAACAAACAATAAAAAGAGACATCAGGTCTAGATAAAGTACAACCGGTCAAAGGAGAAGAGAATGCAGCAAGAATAAAACATAATATAAAGAAATAGCTCGGGCATTAAATGTTCCCAGATGATTTGTACTTGGGCTGGAGGTAAAAGTTACAAACAACAGCGAACTTTGCAACTGAACAACAGCAGTAACCGCCAGCAAAAAAATCTCAATAATTTGTCTTATACAAGAGCAATATGAACAATAACATGAGGAAGGAGGAAGTAGGTATAACTACGTAATCGGCGGGGAATGGAATCACAGATAGAGGAATAACGCCGATGAGCTTTCTGAGGGACTGGACGATGGTGAAGTTGAAACAGGGTTTGGGAAGGGTTTTAGGTTTGCCGAGTTGATCATACGAAGCGTCGTTCTGCGGATGTTTTCAAGACAGCTAGCACATACATGTAGCTTTGGTATGGTTCGCATATAATAATAATACCTCTAAGAAATTAAAATGAAAAAAAAAGGAAGAGTTGCGCAAAAAAAAAAGAGTAAAAAGATTGTCATAAAATTCATATTTTTATTCGGTCCTTCAACTTGAATTAGAACATTTAAACCTCAAGCTTCAATGCAAGAAAGTTTAAATACTTTTGTCTATAAATTACACATTTTATTTATATCTTTTACAATTATTAATTTTGTTTGATATGAAGTGATCGTCAATATGAAATTACTATATACACATATACATATATTTATATATACATATGCATGCACACATACGTGATATGAACATTTTTATTTAAGTTATAGATGTATTTGTTAGTTTATATCTATGCAGCAAGTGGATTGGTTATAATTTTATGTATGACATTATTATCTTAATTAATAGAAATATTCTTTTATCTTTATTTATAGTAAATTACATTTGATTCTTAATAACAAAGGCAATAAAATACTATGAAATTGAAACTATAAGAAGGTCATAATTATGAGATTCAGTTTGCATTTATTTATTATTCCTAATTATATTTTTATCAAAGATAAGATATTGCTGGAACAGTAAAACTAGCAAATAATATGTTTCTTTCTTATGATAAAAGTAATTGATATTTTAAATTAAAATATGCAGATATTCAAACAAATAATATGTGTGTTCATTGGAAAATAAGTTAACTGAATTAACTAGATTACAAGGATCTCACATTGAATATTACTTATTTTTATTGATTTTCTTGTTATGGTAATTGTATATTGATTTTTAAAGTTGAGATGCCAACCTATCTCGTGTGGAAATTACTATTTTTTATGCTGCTTATAAACTATTCTATTTATGGCAGCTCAACTGATAATATTTAGATATAGTATAAACCATATGAAGTAGTTGAATAAGTTAACAAAGGATCGTCACTCTAAATTAATTAGAGAAAATGTTTCACTAATCTTGATTAGTAATGATTCAAGTAATTTCGTGGAAAAAGTGAATTGATATTTGAAATAATTTAAAGAATTCTTTGGCTAAAGTAAATTATAAATCAATTACTAATTAGTAAGAACAAATATAGTTGGATTTAAAATAGTAGGTATTATATCTATACTTTATATCCAATTGGAACAGTGGATAATAAAAGGATTAAATTATACTTCTTAACCACATATGGGCAGGTTGAATCAAACCATATAGTTTGACATTCACAATATTTGGGTAGTCATGAAATGTTATTATACGTCAATTTTGATTTATAATTATAAAATATTTATTTAGAGAACTAAAGATAAATTAAAAGGAGTTTTGATTTATCTAATTCTAATTATGAATTATGAATTATAATGTATAATCATTATCAACATATTAGGAACTTAATGTGGCACATATAAAAGAATAGTTAAAAAGAAAAAAATCAATTTAAATTAAGTTAGATTTAATTATACAGTTTAAGAAACTTCAAAAATTAAATATGAGATATTTGATTTTATTATAACTATAATTAGACTTTAATAGTAATTAAAATTTTTAATTTTAATAAGATAAAAACCCTAGTGCCTTTTTTTATAAATAGAAAAAAGGCATATGAGAAATAGCACTCATTTCATTTCATCTTAAGTGTTGAGAGTTCTTTTTTTATCCTGTGGACACTGTTAGAGGCTAGACACATCAACAGCTTGTAATTGATTGTTTGAGAAAAAAAATTATGTCAAAATTTGAATCAAGTACATTTCAATAGGGTACTAGACTAAATGTTTCTTATGCTTTAAACATAATAAACAAGCTTTAAGCTAATCTTAGTGATGATCACTAGACAACTATGAAACAGATCTTAAACAGGACTAAGATGTTTTTTTTTTCTGATATACGAAGGAGCTAAACTAAGATTTTAGAGGTCTTCAGATGTTAATTTTTAGCCTGATCCAAATGATAGGGGCACATCTTCACTCTAAATGGTGGTGTGCTATATTAGAAGATTTCCAAACAACCAACCACTTTAGATTCTACAATTGAGTTAGAGTACATTTCAATAAAGGAAACAATTTGGATTAAGAAGTTCGTCATTAAACTTGGAATGATTCATATAATTGTTAAGTCAATAGTATAATATTGTGAAAATAATGACACCGTAGCATAGGCAAAGGAATCAAGGTCTCATCAATGGTCTATACATGTACTTAAGAAGTTTCACTTGATCGGGAAGATAGTGAAGCAAAAAGAAATAACATTAGAGGGAGTTTCCACTAAAGAAAATCTTGCAGAGCCTCTATCTAAGCCACTATCTCAAAAGAGACATGATTGACATATGGATGGTTATGGTATTAGATATATAGGTGATTGACTTTAGTACAAGTAGGAGATTATTAGTTGATGCCTTTTTATCTAATTGGTTGGTTGCAATTTTATGTATGATAGAATTATTTTAATTAATAAAGGCACTCTTTATCTTTTTTTCATTTTATTAATTACATTTGATGTTTTAATACTAAAGGTAAAATCTTGAAATAATTATTGTGCAATTGAAACATGAGATCATAATAATGAGATTCAATCTGCATTTGTAAATTATTTGTAAATTGTTCTTAGTTATAGTTTCATAAAGATGGATAATGACAAAATGGCAAAACCAACACATGTTATATTTCTTTCTTAATAAGAAAGTAATTTATTTGATAAACAAAATTGTGAAGATATTTAAACAAATGTGTGGGTGCTTATTAAAAAATAAGTTCACTGAATTGACCAATTTTGAGGATCCCAAATGGAATATTAATTATATCTTTATGTATTTACACATCATGATGCTTGTATAAATAATCCTTACACTTAAGATTATTATAGTATCTCATAGGAGAATTACTATATTTTGATGCTATTTAGGATATATTTTATTTAAAGAAGCTCAATCAATAGCAGATAGATATATTATGAACTATGGTTCCGCCGGATTTTGGCTGAACTGAATATCGTTATGTTGATCCATGATTCCGAGTAGCTTTGGCTAAAGAGTACCTGCAAAACAGATAAAGGCGCGCCGGGGATTGGTTCCCGGCCAGCCACTCCGACGCT
>JAOTIZ010000201.1:7619790-7630277 GCA_027123425.1 Erythroxylum panamense
CACAAATCATATACAAATGCACTCATTAAATTTCATTTTCATATTTCTAATTTCCACTCAAAGTTTGGGGTCCAACACTATAGAAATCATTAAGGATTAAACAATCCAACCTCATCAAATACAGTAAAGTCAAGCTAAAGGATGCTATTTAACAACTGAATATCTTAGTATTATTCCACAAACAATGTACACGTAAGTAGTCACAATATAACTTCGTTTGACCTATTGATCTAGGTTTCCTAAGATGGGTGTCCATTTTGAGGTTATTACACAATTGGGTTCAACCACATCCCTTTAGCATGCTCTGAAACTAGTTTCCTACTCAAAGCTTTTGCAAACAGATTCACTAAGTTTCTCTCTGACTTAACATAGTTTAGAGAAATTGCACCATGTCTAATTAGAGTATAGGCAATTTTATGTCTTAATTTGATATGTCTACTTTTTCCATTATATGTTTTATTTTGGCAACATAAATGACAGTTATGAATCACAATGAAGGAATATAGAAGGAATTGGTTTTTTTCAAAGCAGGATATCTGCTAAGAGATTCCTTAGCCACTCAGCTTCCTATCCTGCTAGTTTCAAAGTCATAAACTCAGCCTCTATTGTTAATCTCACAATTCACGTTTGCTTGGAAGATTTCCAAGACATAACAGCTCCTGCTAAGGTAAAAATATAACCACTGGTAGTGTGTATATCATCACTCTTCGTAACCTACTTAGCATCAGAATACCCCTCCAATACAGGAGGATGACCACCAAAAGTCTAAATATCTCAACAAATGAATCAACACATTCCAATGCTCTTGACTAAGATTATGAGTATACCTACTAGCTCTACTCACACAGCATGCAATATCAAGACGAGAATAGTTCATCAAGTACATCACACTACTAAGAATTTTAATGATCAGCTCAGTTTATACTATCACCAAAATTTTTCTTTAAAGCAACACTAACATCATAGGGAGTCTTGATTAAATCAACATTAAAGTAGCCAAATTTCTTCAAAATTTTGTCAAAATAATGAGTTTGATTCAACCTAAAACTAGAGTCAACGCTATCAAATTTAAATCCCAAGATAAAGTTTATAGGTCCAAGATATTTCATATCAAGGGAGACTTTTTCAAACTCTTGGTAGTATCAATAACAGATAAGTTAGTACCAAAAATAACCATATAATTTACATAAAGAGTTATGATAACATAACCATTGGCATCATTTCATATAAATGCAAGAATCGACATCACAAGAGGTGAAACCTGTTAAGTCAAAATGACTTTACTTAAATATGATTTTGATGTATAACAAAGAGAAAAATAAAAGAAAAACAATACAGACGCAACTATACAGACGCAGCAAAGCAGACGCAGACGCAAGTGAAAAGCAGACGCAGACGCAGACACGAAGTTAAAAAGCAGACGAAGACGCGATATGAAAAAAACAGACGAAGACAGAAACAGACGCAGAAGAAGAATAGAAAGCAGACGCAAGTGTCAGTTCGGGTTAGTTACAGAACTCAACTGATTAACCGTTTCTTTCAAGATTCAAAGAAACAAGATCCAAGAAGCAAGATCCAAGAAGCAAGATTCAAGAAGCAGTTGGAGACAAAGTCTATAAATACAATTCGAAGTCGAAGATTGCAAAGTTAGTTGAAACGTTAGTTGATTTTCATCTACGCGATCGTAAAAAGCATTCTTGTGAGATTACTGTGCAAATTAGCCGAGAGCTAATTCTACTGTAACAAGTTTTCAAACACTTTCTGAGAAAGTAGTGCAGATAGCCTGCAGAGGCTAAGTGTGAAAGAATACTGGTTGTAGAGACCTGAAGAGGCTCGAGAAAAGAATACTTGTAAAAGTTGAAGAGATAGTGAAATCTCAGAAAGACTCTGAGGACTGGACGTAGCCCACGGTTTGGGGTGAACCAGGATAAATCGCTGTGTCAACTACTCTTACTCTATCTCTCTTTTAGATTCAAGTTTTATCTTTACATAGTTCGTAATCAAAGTTTTTCAAAGTTTTTGATCTATCGGAAGTTCTATAAAAGAACTTATTTCTAACAAACAATTTTTGAAAGAGTTTTCAAAAAGGGGAATACACAATTCAACCCCCCCTTCTCGTGCATTCTTATATCATATTTTAAGCTTTGTAATAACGTGTGATTCACTTCATCTAGGATCCCTTCTGTGATTAACATTCCTAGTAAAGACTTACCTAAGCACTCAACATCTAATATCCCATCTTCAAACGTTTAAGGTGTAGATTACAAGAAAACTATTCCTCGACTCATTTATAAAACACCAGTAAGTAACATTCTCCCACAATGTCTCTAACTTTTTCGTAAATAACAAAGAATGTAAATAATGAGTTATATGTGTTAGAGAAAGAATTCGAGGCTAAAAAAATATTTGCATGATGATTTCTATTCTTTAGAAAATAAAGAAAAAAGGTAATGATTTTTAATAACTTTTTAAAGCAAAGGAAACAAATTTAGGAAAGATATTATGAGCTTGTTAATAAACATACATTGAATATAACATAGAATATCTTTTTGAATCCATCAACAACAACAAAATAAGGTGTGGAAAACTAAAATAAGAGAAAAATTGCAATTAGAAAACCCTCTTATGAAATTAGGATTTCTTACAATCAAAACTTAGTCAAAGCATCCCCTTTGAAAATAAAAAATGAAAATGAAAATGTGAACCCAAAAGATATTAAAAAACATTATATGCCAAAACACTAATACTTATTTTCATACAATAGGAGGACAACTATCTAAGAACAAGAAAACTCTTGAAAAGTTTAGCGAGAAAAATAATGAAGAATTCCTCAATGCCATACAAAGACAATTGAATGGAGCTAATGAAAATATTGTTTTGATTATCCTAAGCCTTTAACATCTTAAACTTTAAACACCATTCAAAATCAGAGCCTAGCTAGGGTTAAAACTAGTAGCTCCCAAGAAGTGAACATGATAGATGATGAGGATGTTGAGGCCTTACCTTGGGCTTTAAGCAAAAAAGGAACTGTCTTTTCCTCTTCCCTCTTCTAATATTTCTTTTTGAGTTTTCACTAGGCATTTAATTGTGGGATTTGAAGGAGATGGGTTATGTTGGTTTTTAAAGCTCTTATTGGCTTTGGGGGAAGGAGCAGTTTTAGTATCATTTTCTAAATTACAAGGATTCTCTAGTTAGGAAATCAGGGTTAGAATTTGCTTCACCTTTAATAAATTCAATATTAAAATACAAATGCTCAAAATCGTTTGCCATTTGAAATTTTTTTAAAGTAATGTTTTAAAAATCTTTCAATAGTTTTTTTTGCTAGATTTGCAATCAATACGAAGAAGAAATCATTAATTCGATAATTCTCTCTGTCATTAACCTTTTATTTTAAGATACCTCCATATACTTAATCAGAAGCATCCATTTTTATAATTATAAACACATTAGGGTAAGCTGTATGTAAAATAGGGATGACTCTCACTATATCTTTGATTTACTTTACTAAAATAATGTGTTCTTCCATCTAAGGTTTTGGAATTTTTCTCAATCTATCATGAAGTGGTCTACACAACTTATTTAGGTTAGGATAAAAGTCCTTAATATAGTTTAGGCTACCTAAAAAATATGCCATTATTTTCTATCGAGTATTTCATTAGGGAATTTGTTTCTAAATTCTAAGATCCTCTCAATTGGTGTGATTATTCCATTATGGATATAGGATCCTAAAAACCTAACCTTAGTTTAAAAAGGCTAAGTTTTTTTTACTTCACTAACCTATTCTTCTTAATGATATGGTTGAAGGTTTTGGTGCGTTTCAAATGTAGTTATAGTGTTAAGGGAAAAATTAAGACATTGTCAATGTAAATAATTAAAAATTCAAAGTATATGGAAAATATCTCATTCATTATCCTTTGGAATTCAGAAGGGGAATTCTTTAATCCAAAGGCATCATATTCCACTCATATTGCCCAAATGGAGCAACAAAAGTGGTTTTATACCTATCTTTCGGGTCTATTTATACCAATCTTTTAGGTCCACCTAAACTTCCAATTTCATATCAAAATTTAAAAATATTTAAGAATTGTAAAGTTTTTGAAGTAAATACTTTTTTTTGGGAATAAACATACCAAATCCACTTTAGGGCTTTGTTAAGAGGCTTGTAATCGATCACTAATATGGGCATACCTCTTTTCTTTTTTAGAATTTTTATTTATATAGAAGGCTATATAACTTTAAGGAGACCTAAAGGGAGAGATTAGCTTTTTCTTCAGCAAATCATTGATTTCTTGCTTGGTAAAATGGTATAGATTTTTGTTTATTGCTATAGGATGGGCTTTTGTATGAATTCATTTTTCATTGACATCTTTTCATATGAAAAATCTATAATGTGTTGTTTCCTATTCCAAAAACGCATTTGTTAAGTCAGTACATATTTTACTTTCAATGGCTTCTTGCAATTTTTTTTTGCTTTATTTTCTTTTGTTATACTTGTTTCTCTATTCTTTCAGTCACTACATCTTTCTTTAAATGTGTTTTCTTCAATCGATTATGCTATTCAATTGGTTTCCATCAATTAAATAGGCTTTTATCAAATTGATCGCTTGGTTTTGGATTTTTCTATGAAAACAAAGAATTTTTTTTATTGTTGATTCTTGTTGAAATGCTTCATGGCTCACTATTTAATAGGTTATTAACTTTATGAAAGGTGTTTCTAAAATGACCATATGGTGTATATCCTTAACTATCACAAAAGAGGTTTTGACTGAAAACTTACCTTAGCAAATCTTGAGTTACTAGTAGCTTTGAATCTTTCTTAGATTTTTGTCATAATTTTTTAGTGAATATTCCTTGTTTAATGCAATTCAAATAAGCTCCTGTGTCAAATAACACAATTGTCTTGATATGAAAATCTTCACTAATCCTTTAGGTTATCCTAATTAAATATTTTTAAGACATTATCTAGGTGAGTATGAATAAGAAGCCTTCGAGTAATTTTTTTAGAGTTGTTAAACTAAAGTTTTTCATTGATTTCTTTACCTAAATCACATTTTCCTTATTTATTTATTGAAGTGAATTTTTTATTATTTCACTATCTTTCTTTTGTTTTTGTTCGAGTATTTTCAGTCATTGTTTTATAATATGGTTTAGACTAGATAATGTTAATTGTGAATTTTTGTTTCTCTTAGTTTTGTCTATATGTTTGTTAAGTTGTAAGTAGAGGAGTATCTCTTCCTTTAATTAGGTGTTTCAAATGATTGCTATGGTTTCACTAAGTATTCATTTTGAAAGTGGGGGTCCCAGATATGGTTTATGACTTCTAAAAAGTATCTGTGATCTTCTGTTAGCACATTTATTTGTTTTTCCCTTCTAATTGATTATTATCTATTGTTTCATTACTATTTAAAGAGCCATTAGTTTCTAATCCTAATGCTTGATTGTTAAATTCCATGTCAGAATAATCATTAGAGGTTTTATTATTAAAGATCATTAATATTTCCTGTTCCAAATCTAAGCTTTGAAGTTAATTATAATTATTAAAATTTAGTTATAATTTTAAAAATTGAAGATTTCTAGCTATATAACCTTTTTTTTGCACTTATAATATGTTATGTTTCTAAATTTTGATGTTAGAGGGAAGTTTTGGGGTTTGTTTATATATTTTCAATTTGGTTTGGGTTTTTTTATATAGTATCTTCTTTGTTTTTGGTAAAGAAATCAACTTTTATTCCGTGGAGCTTTGCTACAATCTCTATAGGATTTCTTATTCCTCTTGTAAGAAATAACAAAATATTGGATATAACCAAATTCTCTATAATAAACTCATGCACAACTATTTGTAATTTACAATTTATTGACTTCCAATTTAAATATTAGAAGTTTATAGGTTTGAATTTCTAACAACTCTTCATTTGGAAGCTCGCTTTTTGCAATTGTCATGATGTGATACTTGGGACTCCCTTCCACCTCAACCCTCTCGGTTAGAATGATAGTTGAAATGTGTTTGGATCAATTGATCAAAATGTTATCTTTCTCCTCTATAGTGGAGGTAGAACTGTAGATAACTATTACAAACAAGGTTTAAAAAATAAATTATTCATTTAACCAATACATAAAAAAGAATAATATACATTAATAACAATATATGATAATTGACAATTGTATCAAACTAACCTAACTCCACCAAATTTTGAAGGGTGTCTGCTAGAAATTAAAAAACGTGGTTGAGACATAATTGCTTTTGTTATTAGATCTTTATTAGGCTTAGATGACTATCCAATATTGACATATCAATTAGTAGTTACTAAAAAATACATAAATTACAAAGTTATATTAAATAACAACCTCTAGTCCATCTTAACTGGAAGGAAGCGGATTTGATTTATAGCTTCTCTTATTATGACCGCTTTGGCAATATTTGACATATGGTTGGAATTTCCCTTTTTGTGATAGCCTATGAGGATTCTTCACTCGCTTTGATCCATCTTTATCTTTTTGCTTATTATTTTTAGGCCTACCAAGAAAACTCTTTCCAAAGGTGGATGTATCTCCTTAAGGGTGTATGGTGGCTAGAATTTTTTTTCTCCCTCTAATTGGTTGCAAGACATTCTCATAAACTTCCATAAACCTTTATTCATGATAACAATCATCCACTTACGCCTCTTGTTGTTGTTTGAAATGGAAAATGGCACTAATTGCATGACTACAAGGATATCCATAGAGTTCTCATTGCCTAAAAATGCAAGTTTGCTCCCTCCTTAATTGGATAACATGTGTGTCATCTCCATTAGTCTCTTTATATGTTTTTATCCCTATTATAAATAACGCTCCATCTCATTGCATTCTTTTTATTCTTGTTCAATCTTTTCATCATCCCCCTTTCATCTCTTAGATTACTCCCTAAGGTCAAAATGCCTCTTTATTAACATGGTTCTAATAGTCTCCAACATGCTAATGATAGGGCAATCTTTATCCACCAAAATCTAATAGTTGACTTTCTCACTTATATTATTGTCCATAATTGAACATTTAGATTTGATGCTTTAGAAAGCCTTACTTCATATTTTCTTTGGATATTCAAGTAAGTTTGTATACATCCTAGTGTAAGTTAGTTTAATTTAAAGAGCCTGTAATCAAATTCTTGTGATAATGTTACCCATAAATGATTCCATAATGCTTTTATAAGATCCTTTCCCTTCCATTTCCTTACCTAACTATGATATATATACCTTATAAACATCTTATTTATAGTAGAGGGCAATACATCGTTCTTAATTTTAATTATTGACTTGCTTAAGATGTTTTTCTTAACTTGTCTCATGATAAAGTTCTAAATAATAACTTGTTTATTGGATGGCATATATGCTCTATATTGTAAGTTTTTAGCTCCCATTATTTATTTTTCTTTCATACGAAGCATACACCTCAAATGGACACTGTTCAATGTAATCATATTTTATCCTTTTTTATTTCATTCCTTTTAAAACTTAAGTTAAATCCTATAATTATTGTATAATCAACAACCAGTTTCTTAAAGTGTTTAGCATTATAAAAAATTATCATTAACATCTATTCACTTGCAATAACTCTAGGAACATGTCTATTAATTTCACCAAGTCACCTCAAAACAACATCTGATTCTTAACCACTAGGATACTCATCACGGCCAACAAAATCTTAAGATTATAAGAGTTAATATACATTATGTTATAATCTTCATCAACACTAATTTTAAAATCTGAGTCAAATTCACTTCTACCATGACCAGCCAACTCACTTCCTTCTTGAACACCTATTTTGTCCACATCTTTATAATCTAAATCACCATCTAACTCTCCTCTTTCTTTAGCACCTATATTGGAAGCACCATCATCACCAATTTCAGTATCACTACCAATTGATTCTAATCTCATAAACCACCTCCATCATCCACTCTAACATCATTATTGCCTCATATCTACTCCAATATTAATATTACCTTCCACATACATTCTAATATTAGTATTACCTCCCAAGTTAACACCAGCATCACTGTAACCTCCTAAATGAAATCCTACTCCACTATCACAACCCAATGTAACTCCTACACCATTATCAAAACTCAAATCCATTTTAGTACCACCTCCCAATTCCACAACCATCTCAAATTTATGCCAATTATCATACCATATTAACATTAATATAGATGTATAAATGGTGTGGATTTATCTACATGCTCTAGATAAACATCAATTATACCATACACCTCTAAAAATTTAATCAAATTCAATGCACTCTGATTGGAATCTAACCTCCTAAAACCTTCTTCCAACCCATTTTTAGGAAACAACAACCATGCACTAATAATAATTATATATCCTAAAATAGCCCCCATTTCTCATACCTCTTTTTAACTCACATAATCTAAGTCCACATTGTCAAAAATTTCTGGTGACTTACCAACATACTTAAGTGCACCTTTTAGCATAAAATGTCCACCATGAAACATCCTCATACTATCTCTTCCATTGACTTTCATCTTATGTAGATAAATTTTAAAAAGAAACTGTTATTACAGAAGCAATATACCTTTAAAAATTAACATATGACCATCGTCTCATATTCAAAGAATTATTTTCTTTTTCAATGCCAAATAGTAACATTTTGTGAAATGCCTAATCTTGTAGTAATTAGTTTCTCAACTTTATGTGAGTTATTCACATGTATGGCTACCAAATTCATTGTTTTGTAAATCTTGATTCCATTAAAATCGGCAAAATAAAGAGAAATTGTTAACCATAATATGCGAACATATTAACATGTGTTACTAATATGTGATTCCATAAAAATACTGATAGATGGATATTTAACTATATTTTATCGCCTATATTTGATGTATTTTGCTTGATATTTTATACTTTCATCATATATTTGGTACTTAATATGCTTTAAGTGCGTTTACATATGATAATTACCTTCATGGACTTAAAGGAGAGAAATTCAGGCAAAAACACAACGCAAAATAGAAAATCAACTATCTAGAAGGAGTGCACAACCACACTTTCGATATCCAGCGATTTCCAATTATGAACGTTCCTGTACATGACTGCGCACATGATTGTGCATAACCCAGAACGTTGGGTTTTCATATAAAAGGGACATTTCAGAGGCAAATGAAAGAAAGGAAGCAGCTGACACTATTTTGAGATGTTTAAAGGTGATTCCAGAAGAGATTCGGAGCTTAAGGAGTAGGAGACGTGGAGTTTTTATTGAGAGATCCATCAGAACACAAGATCAGTTGTCTACATTGTCAGAATACGTGATATAGAACATTAAAGAAGATTTAGAATTATGATTCCAATGTTTCTATTCTAATTTTCTGTATATATGAATATGATTTCATATTTGCCGATGTATAGCTAATTTTTCTATTAGTATCTAGGTCAAATGAACCCTAGTTGAATGCTTTGACATGTTTTGATTGTTTTATTAATGCAAGTGAGTTGATTAATTGTTACGATCCAATTTTCTATTTTTTGATTGCCTATTAATCTGATTTATTATACTTTAATATGATTTCATACTTAGTGATTGAGAAATCCCAGGTTGAATAAATCCACAATAATTGGAAAGTGTTTATTACAATGCTAGAGACAGGATGACATAAATCTTTTAGATTATGGTCAAAGCTAATTGAGGGATTCATAATAAAGTAAAGCAATTCTATAAGTTTTAACCTGAGTAATTCGATTAGAGATCTTAAAATTAGTCGTTAGCAGACTCAAGATCAGCTACTAGCATACCTTAGGAATCTCTACGGCAATGTTATGAATACCGTACCAAACTTGGTATCATATTGGGTTCTGGTACCGTACCATACCAGTACCGATTAATATCGGGTACCGTTTCGGATAATTTTTTAAATTTATAAAATAATCCATAAATTTTTTAAAAATTACAAAATAGTTCATTGTCATATTATGCAGTTGTAGTTGTAATTTATTTAATTTAGCTTTTTTATATCTTATCCATTTTAGTTTATATATATCTTTATTATATTATAATTATTTCTATATATAATAATTATCTATATATAATAATTTATTGTAAAATAATGAAAATAATTCAAATTTTTGTATTTTATCATAATTTTGAATTATTTTTTAGAATTGTTATTTTTTCACATTCCATTTCATTTTATATTTAATTAGACATAATCACAATTTTATTTTAATATATAAAATTAATTTAATAATTATTACAAAATATAATTAAAATTAAAATATTTTTTAAAAATATATAATGTAACATCTCGTTACTGTTATCAAGAGTATTATGGTAATTTGGGACTGACTGATAGGATCTCACTGCATCCATTGACTGAGCATGTTACTAGCCTCTAAGTATAGAGGAACAGGTTTATTGCATATACATTTATTCATAGGTACATGCATTCATGATTTTCCGGTATTGATTGAGAGATTGGACTGACTGGACTGACTGGATTA
>JAOTIZ010000201.1:7656487-7669916 GCA_027123425.1 Erythroxylum panamense
AATTAAAGTTTGACTTTAGTTGTAATTTTAATAAAATTCAAGGATATGAAAAATAAGATTTTTCATATAAAAAGGAAAAATTAGATCACATTGAGGCTAGCACTTCTAACAAGTTTTTCCTCTCAAATTCGATTTGAGTTCTTCTCCGAAAAGGATCTGTGGATACCGTTAGAAGCCGGACGATTGAACCGCTTACGGAATTGACACTTTCGGAGAAGCTAGATATTGTATCGGGAAATCAAGAAAAGGTTCATTTAACTTTGTCAATTTCTTGTTTTATGTTTCGAATTTAATTCTGGTAAAGTTGACTCTGTGAAAAATTTTAAATTCATTCCGCTGCGCTTAGATTCGATCTTGCGTTAATTTTCCAACATTTACACCACTAGAATTCTCTCAATTAATTCATATGGACATTGTTAGATGTTGAATTCTTGTGTTACTACAACAATGATGATGAACATGTTTCAAAAATCAGTTCAAGGGGAATTATAAAAAAGATCAATATTTATAATAAGGTATAAATTTAGCTTATACTTGTTATGTTTATACGTTAATCATGTTATATAATTTAAAATGAGAAATTAAACAAAAACAATTGTTTTTGTTCTTTTATGTGCGGTACATCGATTTTTCAATACTGGACTTGGAGTTATTTTTAATTCTATAATTTTGATTTACTATTTGATTGTTGACTGAAGCAGGCGACACGAGGGTGCTGACAAACTTTCTTTTAGGAGTAGGGTTTCCTAAATATGAAGACAAGAATGTTTGAATGTTTAGACACAAGGATTAGTTATCATAAGTTAAAAAATAAGTTATTCTTAGTTTGAAATAAAGTCGGCTTAAAAATAAGATTATTGGAACCTTAAGTTGAAATAAGGATATTTAGTTATTGGAATAGGATATTTCAAAGTTGGGTTTTAGTTTGGTAGCATGACTTAGTGTAATTTAAAGTTTGAATAAGGGATGTTTGGTTACTGAATGTATTTCAAAGTTAAATTTGAGCTTACTCTTAGATTAGGAGCAATACAATTTAGAATAACACATATTCAAATTAGAATTTTAAATAATTTTAAAGTTTAACTTAGTTTCAAAATAATTAAATTATTTTTTAATTTGACTAATATTAGTATTATATTAACTCATAATTAAAAATTTAAAAAAATTTGTTTTCAATAATTAAAATTAATTATATTTCAATTAGATTAGAATTAATTAATTAAACTCCTTTATAATTAAGAAAATTTTTCTTAATTTAATTAAGAAAGTATTTTAATTAAATTGAGAGAGTTATTATTCTATTTTATTTAGAAATTATTTTTTTATTAATTTTAATAATAAGTTTCTTAATTAATTATAAAATTTATTTCTAGATTAAATTTAAAATTATTTTGGCTTGTTAATTAACAAAAAATGAGTTTTTTTTGGGACTTCTGAAGGATAGAGGAGGATTAGGCATTGCCCTATTAGAATCATAAACAAAGTGCTTATGATTAAGAAGATTTGAAGATTTGAAGATTACTCAATGATAAGCTCTTTAGGTTAAATGGCTAAATGCTTTCTATTTGAGAAATGTTAATTTCTAGACCATTCACCTTAAACCAATGCCTTTTAGACCACGATTCAACAACAACAATAACAATATAACAAAAGGTCTTAAGAGTTTCAATAATACACATCCTTACCACTAATGATTCAAATTCTCAAACTAATGGAAACAATAAGGACGGTGATTAATTGTAAGATTGAAGTATCAAACTTATGGGATCATTATTTGTTTAATGATGGATCACTTATAGTAGTTCCTAAACTCACTGGACTTCATAATATTACCCTAAGGTCTGCTTTGGTTTAAAAAGTATTAAGTTACAAAATATGATGCTTAGAACTCCTACTAAGGAGCCCTCTTAATGACTTATTATTAAATATAGACCTCCTCCAAAACAAGGAGGACCTTATTTTATGGGCAAGAATTCAAATGGCAATTAATGTTTCTTGTAGGATGATGTTGAAGATTCCATCTCTAAGATCTAAATGGCATAAACTAGTATGGTTTGAAGAAGCTAATTCTCGAGTAACTTTTACCCTTTGACCCACAATTGAAGAGAGGACGATCAAATCAGATAGCATTAGAAGAATTATAAGGATTTTAACAATTTATTTACAATACAACCTAAAGGGGGAAATTGTTGACAATTTATTCTTTAAATATAGATATACTTCTTACATTTGGAGAAGAGTTCTTCAGTTAAGGAACATGCCACCTTCTCCCTCTAACTGGTCTACAATTATTCTTTATTCATGTTAGAACCATAATCTTTATAATAAGGATATTCTAGCTTACAAAATTTCCTTTGGGAATGTTGTGTATGCCTTATGGAAAGAAAAGAACATGAGGATTTTCTATAATCAAGAAAAGCATAAATCATTTTTATTATAAGAATTGATTGTTTACATTAAAGAACAATTAATAGCACATATGATTCAACTCAATTGCAACTCCTATATAGCCACTAACTAGAATCCACTTTAAAGACTCAGTTCAAATCTCTTGTGAAATCTTAATGATTTTATAATTTTGATATGGAACAAACTTATATATCTTAAGGGTCAAGCTTTCTTGAAATTGGTTTCATTCTCATAAACTTGAGAAACAGCTATAAATTGGGAATCCAAGTATTTATATTAGTCCATGGGTGAGTTACATCCTTACTCTTTAATATAGATTTGCTTTGTAGGGGCTACTATGTTTGTATCCCTTTGAGAGAGTAGTCATGTTTAAATAGTTATACATTCAGCTTTTACTTAAACTCTAATTATTCCCAATTCAATGCAATTCTTTAATTTTTCAAAAAAGACCATTCTTTAATATTTTAGAAAATTTGATTCCTAATTTATTAAGGGGTGATTTTTAATTAATTAAGAAACTAATCTCTAAATAAATAATGTAAAGGATATTCTTGATTAATTTAAAATATTTTATTTAATTTTAAAAGTGATTTTCTTTAAAATTAGAAAATACTTTTATAGTTAAGAAAAAGTTATCTCTAATTAGATTAGCATTTATTACTTACAAATTTTTTTCAAAAAATATGTTTCTAAATTATAATAAGAAGAGTAATTTGTTGAAACTTATCAATTAAAATTTATCAAATGAGTGAAAATAATTGGAAATGAATTCTAATTTAAATATGAAAATAGTTTTTTAATTTCTATTTGGAATAGAAACTTAATTTACTGAGGAATTAATAGGTTAATGTAATTTAATTTCCAAAGAGTTGGAAATATTATTTTAAATTATGAAGATTACATCAATAAGTAGAATAAAATAAGGCTTGATATTTGTATGCTTCTAATTTTATTATATTTCCATAAATTGTATGTTTTTTTAATGTTCGATATATTATATATGCATATTGGATTACATGTTTAAATTTTTGAGATTTTACATGTAATTCATGTTTCATAAGACTATTTGAAATTAATTCACTCATTCAGAATGAGATTTTTCCTTCTATTATTATAACAATAAACTAGAGTTCCATTTATTATGAAGTTTGTTGAACAAACATAAGTCCACTTTAACTTGAACATGTTAAGTCTTACAATACTAGTTCCTGCTTAACTAAATTTGTATAATTCAGATGAGCAAACTTATAATCATATAAATATAGGGGGTAGGGTTAAGAATAACATAAAAGATATATTTTGACGACAATTATCACCTAACTAATATATTTTGATGAGAGTTATCACCTAATTGATCTAGAAGTCACATGAGATATGATTGATAAACTTGTTATCTACCTAATTTAAGTTTAGTTGAATTATTAAGCAAACTCAAGATCAACTAAATTTGAATAAGATCTTAACCTTTCAAAAAGATTAATCTTTCCCAAATAATAGTGAAATCCTAATCTTATTTGGTTGCAACGACATATAACCTATTACTTGCTTTTCTTACATTTATATTTTGTTATGAGTAAACATTTACCTTTTATTTAGTATAGATGATATAAAGTTTCAGTTAACCAAATTTCATAGACATAATTTATTTTGAGAAAAGTTCTCAAACTTAGAGAGAAAAGTTGTATTTCCATTATGTAATATTTTTATTCACACCTATTGAGTGTGTAGTGACAAAGTTTCAGAAAATGTTAATATTATATAGATAATGAAAATGTCGTATCAATTTAGAATTGACTAATATCTCACATACTTTTATGGCGACATGTAAGATGGATGTTGACACTATGATATCATAATACAAATAGTTGAATATAGTAAAGCTGAAAGGTTAGTACCTTGTTAGAATAATTTCACTTAGTTTAGCTTACTAAACATATAAATAAGAACTACAATTGAAGGTATTTGCTATAGTATGATAATAGTTGTCATTAGAAGAAGATATTTGCATAAAGTTTCTTGCTAATACAAGGTATCATGGATTATATATATATTTCTCATTTATTCTTTTGAGTACTTGATAATGAATTTAGATTCAACATTACTACCTGTTGATCCAAGTTTTTAAAAATAGTTTGTAAGTGTTAGATTAAAGGAGACTTATGCTTAACAATAATGGCAAGAACAAAAAGCTAGATGATTAAAACTATCCTTTAAACGGTGTGGGTTAAATCAACAAAATAAGGATCATAAAGTTCTATATAATGATATGTGTATTCTTTTAATTATTGATTGTATAGAATTCATAATACTTTTTAGATTAAAGGATGACCAAGTCAACCTATAGTAAAAGGACGATTATGGCACTAAATTGTTAAATCTTATATATATGATGTACTGGATGCAATGACAATTCATAAAAAGGATGAATGCTTGTATTCCATCATATTTACCAATGATTTTATATGATAAAGTCATATATATTAAATGAAATATTAATTTAAAATTTTGAAAAATTCAAACTGTTTAAATAAAAGTAAAAACTAAGCATTAAGAATGTCAAAACATTTTGAAATGAATGACATGATGAGTTTGAAATTTCTAAGCTATCTACAAGGAATAAGTTTCTTTAGTAAATATCTCCACAAATAGTATGAATTTGTGTAGGGAGAAAAATAAAATATGAGATATTATAAGACGCAATTTCTTCTTTAGTCATGCTTAGTACAATAACTTGCATTTAATAGTTCAATTAAATTAATTAACAAGATTATTTATTAGAAATGAAATGATAAGACTTTAAAAGTGTTGAAGTTAATAATTTTAAGACTTGATGCTGAGTTGAAGTATATATTATCCAATAAGTTTATAATTAAATTACATAATAGAAAGTTATGATATATCTAAAAGGTTAGATATCATATTATAAATCCTATTGAATTAAATATTTGTTTTAATACTACTTATAGGAGAATAGTTCTCAAGATAAGCAGTGTGAGTAAGATAAATTTTGAAAAAGTTCAAATCTTATGACAGTATATCTAATTGGAAACTAGTACCTTTGTCAATACATTTGATGTATGGTTAAAAGGTTACTACATGTTAGAAGATGCAATTTCATATTAAATTCAAAGAGTTTATTTTGAAGGTAATTATGGATTAATGATGTATACAAGAAGACTAGTGGGAGTATAGTGACTTCTTTAGTGGGACTATGTAGAGTCTTAATGTTTATAGAGAAAAATTCATATTTTTAATTTTTAAAAAATATGATAAAGGTAACAACTTTATCATGGGAATTAGATTTATAGAAGTTATTTATTCTATTTTAAGTATAAAAACATGTACTAAAAGTGTTTAGTATTTGAGATATCTGATACTTATGAAATATTAAAGATATCAATTTTTCTATATGTGAGTTGATATTTAAGTTCAAGATCATATGGATATTAACTTTAGTTTGACAAAAATAAGTCTTAATTAAGGTATATTTTATTGCAAAATATTATTTTAAATTGAAAAGGTTCAAATGTAACATCAATTGCCAATTAATTTATAATATATTATTCATTTAGTAGTCATTTGGATTAAGAAGTTCTTTAATAAAATCAGTATTGTTCCTTTCGTCATTAAATAGTAACATATTATAGAACATTAGAGTCATTAGGCATGTAAAAGGAGCTAAAGTTTGTCAAAGATTCAAGTATATAGTTAGGTAATTTCTCTTAATTTTGATAATAATTAAGACGAAAGTTGTAAGATTTAAGCAAGTGCTCACTTTGAAGAATCTTGTAGAATTTTCTCACTAAATCATTTTCCCATAGTAACATGATCGTCATAAAAAAAATATGGTATAAGATACTTCACAAATTGGCCTAGTGCAAGTTGAAGATTGTAAGTTCATGATTTATAACCAATTAGCTAGTTATAATTTTTATGACATAATTACTTAAAAGTATTCTTTATCTTATACATATTTGTTTAATTAATTGATGTATAAGATAACGTACATGTAATAAATGTACATTACAAATAAAATTATGATGAGATCATAATTGTGAGATTAATATTTTATTTACTTATTATCATTAAAGTGTTCTTAATCATTGTTCTATTGAAACTAGGCATTAATATAACATAAAGGCTAACACAGTTGTTTACTCCTTGTGAAGGAAATAATCAATATCATAAACTAAATTATGAAGATACTTAAATAAACATATAGGTGCTTATTAGAAAAAAAATTATTAAATTGACCCAATATGAGAATTCCACATAAGAATTGCTATGTTTTTGTAGTACTTATGACTTATTAGTAGTCATTAGATATAGTTTGAACCATATAGAGATAGTTAAATAATCAATCTAGGATTTATTATACTAGGAAGAGCGTTTTATTATTCTTGATTAGTATTGATTGAAGAAATCTTTGACCAAGTTGAAATGACACTTTGTAAAATATTTTTCAAATTATTAATAAAGTTAATTACTAATGGTAGAGAAGTAATATGATTGAATTCAAATGGAGTAGACATTAATTTCATACTTTATATCTAGTCAAATTAGTATGATAAAAGGATTGAAATATGTACAAAAGATATTATATATATATATATAATATTTGGATAGTTATGATGCGTTACTATGTTAATCTTGATCTATAGATATAAATTATTTAATCAATTAATTTTAATTTATCTTAGGGTTATAATTTATATCAATTTTCAAAATATTTAGGTACATAGTGATTGCATACAAAAAACTATTGATGAGAGAAAAAGTAATTTAATCAAGTTGGACTTAGATTGTAAATTTTGAGAAACTTTAAAGGTTATATATTAGATATTTAATAAATAATGAATAATATGAGATAATTAATCTTATTTGGACCTAATTGATATTTACTTAGGAATATAACTAATTCTAATTAAAATTTAATTGAAATTAGAATTATAACTCAATTAATACCAAAAATCAAATCCTTATTATAAATAGGCATAGGCTTTAAAAGAGTTAGCACTTCTTAAATACACCTCTCTATATTACTTATAGAGTTCCCTTAACTAGTTTGTATAGATATCATTATAGGCTAGACATTTATATGGCTACAATGCTAATGATGAATCTATGGCTATAATGCTGATGATGAATCTATTTTACCAATTTGATTTAAGGGAAGCTACATTAAAATATAAAGATTCATAATAAGTTACGATTTATATTTATGCATTCATTATGTTATATAACTTAAAGTTATCTTAGTTTTTGATAATTCAAATGCAAAAGCTTTTTTCTTTTGGTACGTGTGAGATGAGATTCTACTCCAATTTTTCAACTTAAACTACTTCGAGGTAGGAAACTAAATAATAGCTTTAAAGTTTCTATTTATAACAATTTCTCGAACAACACTCCTCGACTTTACATTTTGATGATGATAAGTGATCTTAGCCTTCAGATTTTAAATGATGTTCATTATCATCAACAATCAAAAGCCTTGCTCATAACCTTTAAATAGCATCACGAGTAATACTTTGTTGCTTTGGTGAACTTTACAAAGTTAACATGAACAATGATTCCAACTATTTCTAGTTGTGTATATCCTGCTATTGTCTTTTTGTTTTTTATTTTCCTTTGCAAAAGTAATCTTCTTGTTGGCAATAATTAGATTGGCATGCTCTTCAATGCTATCACTATCCATATCCCTTAATATATTAGAAATATTCTTATGAACCATAAAAGCCATTAACATGTTGAAGTATGTTGTGCATAAATTGAGAACTTTTAACTAATGATGATAGACAACTCTCAACGTTGTGCTTGTAGGTATTATGATTCAATCGTCCTATTCATTCTTCATTAAGAATTCTCACATTCAATCGATTGCTCTAATTTGAATAAGTTATGGTTTACAAAAGGAGAATATGATTTCCTTATTCATAAAGCTTTCAAACTTGTATTTCCTAATTTTGTTAAATAATTAAATAAATTTACGAAAATATGATATTTGATATCAATTGCTTTAATATTAATTGATATGATATTAACTTATCTTACTAAAAATGGAAGCAATATAGGGAAAAGGAAGAAAAAATACAAGATTTTACATTATTTGACTACCTTATGTAACCTACATCTATGGGTAAGGAGTAGACTTCTTTTATTTCTATAAGAAAAATGAAATAAGGAGAATAGATGACAATAACCTTACACAAATTCCCAAAATTTCTCTTTAAAATTTCTCACTAAATCCTTTGAAGTCATCACTCTGATCAAACTATTTATAGAATAGGTTTACCCATAGATGCCTAGTGACACTAAAACTCTATTTCTCATAAGCATAAGATTATTGAAATTCAATTTGACTAGAATTCAAGGTATATATCACAATTTCCCACCTTGAATTGAACTATCTAATGTCTAATCAAGAAACACTCCTAGCCAACATAAGCCCCTAAAGAATTTAAGTCATGCAAGTATTCACCAAGTCTAAGCTACATTTACACTTTGTTGTAGGCAAAAACTTTATCAACATATTAGCTATATCTTTTGAAGTGCGGACTTTTTTTCAGCAAGATCTGATCAAATGCAATCAATGTCCCAATCTTATTAGACCTTACATACTTTAAATAGCCTTATTTGTCTATCTTTCTCCTACCTTTCCATAGTCTTATAAAAGTCATTTTTATCCCCATCATCGATGGTTAGAGCATACACGATCGAGTCTGCCTAACCATTTCTCCTTGGTTATTTGAGATCCTTCTCACTTTATCTTTAATTGTATTGTTTTGCTGGTTTCTTTATGATATTATTCTACCTCCTAAGTTAGAATTTCCAACTTGTTTAACATATGTTACAGGTTATTCTAGTACCACATTTGAACTAGTATTGTTGACTATTAACTGTAGTATGACCTTTTGGTATGTTTTCCTTAATACATGTCGCTCCCTAAACTAGTCTTTTAAGGTTACCTAGATTTTTTACAAGTTTTAGTGTTCGTCATCTTTTAATAAGCTCCCTTTTAGAAGTTCTATCATCTCTTACTGACCAAGATGACTAATCTATATGTATACATACCATAGTACAATCAACAATCTTCCTTGAAGATTGAGACATAACCACCAATCCCATTGTTTTCTTTCTTATTAAGACATATATGTTATGCTGTAATTTTCCCTTTGTCACACTTAATGGAATTTCTACCCACTTAAGTTGCCCATCATCACCAGAAAACTTGTATCCTTGATTATCAAAAGTACTCATAAAAATTATATTATTCTGAAGCTCAAAAACATATCAAACATTCAATGTTTTAATAATTCCATCATGCATCTTAATCTACACTAAACCATTAACTTTAGTGACATGCTTTCCATCATCACTCAATCTAATAGTATCATTCCATTTTTTAAAAAGAAAATTACTAGTCCTTATTAAAATTTATATGATAAGTGACACTAATGTCTATCACCAATTTATTTGCAGAATCAAAAATAATTATCATTAAAACATTATTGCCTCTTTTATCCTCTTCATCAAAACTCTTTTAAACTATATCGATACTTGCTTTCCCATTAGTTTCCTTTTCTCGTTATTGATACTTGCTTTTCCATCTATTTTCCTTTTCTCGTTTCCATTCTTCTATTATGGACAATCCCGCTTAAAGTACCATTTAACTTTATACTTAAAGCATTGAACAACTTTAGCCTATAATATGGATTATAACTTATGTTTATAAAATCCTTTTATCTGTTGATTACTCTACTGAAAACTAAACCCAAATATGATACTTATAGATGGTAATGGGCTAGGTTAGGTCAAGTTGAACCTATTATAGGCCCAACCTAATTTGACTATATAGCTCAAGCTTAAACTAAAGCTCGATCATGCTTAGCTTATATCGCTTGAGGCCCAAAGCTCGCCCAAAACCTAAAGTTTTGTCATACCCCAATATATGAAATTTACCATCCTCTTTTCACTATTTCAAGTTTGTTATTATCAAAGTCTCGTAATTTTCAACTAATTCAACAATATCATACCAAAATTAAATATTGATTTTAAAGACTAGATAACAAATGAACATGAAGAAGAAGTATCCTTCATCAAAATTTGAAAAAGATAAGAACTCTGGAAAAAAGCAAAACATAAAAAGATACAATGACAAGTTGAATTACCCTTATATGTTGTGTTTATTCATCATAACAATACTACTTCTAAACTTTTTTTTTTCAAGTTTTATGAGATCAAAAAGAAGAAATAGTAATTATAAAAGGGCAGTGGCGTGGTGAACCATAAATTAGGGTTTTCTTTTATAATTATAATTAGGTTTAAGGTTCAAGGTTTGAGGTTATCCTACTTATGTCTAGTAAAACCCAACCTGAGGTTTTATCACCCTTATATTCCAAAATTAATATTCAAGAATAGGTAGACCACTTATCTACAACTCCAAAACTAATGGCAGCTCTAAAATCTCTTGGTAAAAGCCCTTAAAAGTAAATTTTATAAAAAAAAACCACAAAAACCTTCTCACACGAACCAAAACCTGTTTCAAAATATGTTTTAGAAAACCAATAATCACTAGAAAATTTAAAAGTTCCTTCCTAGAAAACTCCTTTTTGAAGTAGATAGTTTGAAAAATAATATTTTTAAAACAACTTAAAAATAGAAAATAGTTTTTAAAATGTCAATCCTTTTAAAGAAATACACATTTTTTCCTAAAAAGATGAAATTATAATCCATGAGATTCATCAAAGTTTCAAAAATATTATTTTCATATATAAATGAAATTGATTCCATAAAATAAAACATCATTTTATGGAGCCCGATAAAACTACCCCTACCAATTCCATTTGTCAAATTTATAAAAAATATTTAACTTATGTAGTGGGGCAAGAACCTTAGAAACCCAAAAGGTTTGAAGTTAAGTTCTCAACAATTCTACCATACTATCCCTCATACAACTATTATAACTACCAACAAGCTTAGTTCAACACTTTCCTCCTAAAAAATATAACAAACCACCATTTATACTATTCTTTTCCAATACTAGGTCCACATATAATGTTCAATTTTTATATTACCATACTCCCCCATATATAACTATTACAACTACTAGCAAGTTTAGTTAAACACTTACCTCCTAAAACATAATAAACCACTATTCATACTATCCTTTTCCAATAATGGGTCTGCACATACTTTCATTTTTTATTTATAAATTACTGGAAATGGTACAAATTGATGCTTCAATTATGAAAATATGAACTCAGAGATTATGAGGACCTATATACTTCGTCTTTATTATTAGTTTCAAAACTCTTTATCTTATAGATGATGACTTACATATCATTATAAACAAGATTATAGCTAAACATTCCTATCATGTAAGGAAGATTCAAAGTTAAATGGTGGGATAAATTCACTAAAGGTCATAAAGCTTCATCCTAGGTTGTATAAGAATGGCTTAGTATGGCAAAAAAAAAATCCTAGCCCAACCTAATCCTGCCCAATCCAGCTTGAATTATAACAAGCTTGGCCCAAGTTACCTGAGATTTAGGCCAATATCAAAATTTTTTAATTTAATATTCAAGTTGAGCTCAAAATCGTGCTCTACATCCCATACTAACTTGACCTTCTTTAATAATATAAAACAACATTGTTTTCTTAATGTAATAAAGCAACGTTGTTATGTTTATGAAAAACCAAAAAACATCATCATGTTTCCTTACATGAGATGCTATTTGGCGATAATTTTAAAGCTAAAACTATATTCAAACAAAAAAAACTTTTGAGGTTGGAGAGATTAGCAATAAGAATCATATAAGAACAATATTGTCTTCTTTCAACTTTGAACAAAAATTTAAGATATACTTCGCTTTTTTTACCCATATAATGGATGGGTTTTCTTATTTGTTATATTTTTATTTTGTCCATAGGCTTAAGTCTCTTTATATGCAATAATTGACAATGGCCTCTCCTAAAACTTCTTCACATTGCACCACCACAATGCTACAACCATTTTCTCCATTTCTTAACTTTTATTTTCCACTTCTACATATGAAAACTCATAATCCAATACTTGGACCTATGACTACTTAGTTAATGATTAGCAATTTCCCCCTAAAATTGCCTTAAAAGTCACGACTTTAACACTAAGTTCCTAAAAAACCCAAAAACTTCTCTTTCTATAATTTTATACTTCGAGCAAAATGTTTTCTTAAGAATTCTAAGCATTGTTAAAAAGATGCTTAGGATATTGCTTCAAATCTTGCCAAAATAATCAATTTTGGCAAGCCAAGTTTGAGCTTTTTATGGACTTAACCTAATATATACTATAAGGGATTTTTTTGCTCAAGATTTTCAGGCTTGGTTTAGCTTGATTAGGCTTTGAGCTTGGCCAATTATTCACAAATCATGTTGTATGATCTAAGACCAATCAGGATTCAGGCTGGGTTTGAGACAAAATAAATTCTTTTGGAGGGATCAGGCTATAAACAATCTAGGCCCATTAAACTATAAACAATCAAGCTAAAATGGTTAGACTGAAATTCTCAGCCCATTAAACACCAAATAATGAGCCAACCATGTTCCTATAGTAAAAATCAAATATGAATGTCTTATTAGTTGAAGCTAAAACATAAGAAGAATATTTTGAAATAATGAAGCAATTGTTATAATCTTAATCAATATTTGCTTCACAAAGTAATAAAGAAGAAGTGGATTTGCACCTTGAAGATGAAGAGGATTTAGCCTTGACGCAAGGACTTAAAGAAAACTTCGTTACTATAAGAAACAAATGAAAAAGACCAAAATCTTCAAAACCTATAAGAAGCACCTAAATACGACAAAGACTGAAGCCTAAAAACTACAAGATGTTAGAGAATATATAAAACCAATTGAGTTGGCCTCACACAACAACTTAAGTTATTGTGGTGAAACGGTCACTTAATATGGTATCAGAGCCTCAATGACCAAATGGTCATGAGTTCGAATCCTACCACCCACCTATTCTAATTAAATTAAGCAC
>JAOTIZ010000201.1:7670016-7710683 GCA_027123425.1 Erythroxylum panamense
TTCAAGCCCAAAGGGCTTTCACTTGAGGGGGTGTGTTAGAGAATATATAAAACCAATTGAGTTGGCCTCACACAACAACTTAAATTGTTGTGATGAAACGGTCACTTAATACAAGATGATCTAACTAAAGCTTGTAAGATGCTCTAACTAAAACCTATAAGAAGCTCTGCTGTTATAATTATCGAAATAGACATTTATCTATATGTAAAAGGTACCCAGTGTATGAATGAGGCAAGCAATCCTTTCCTTAGATTCCTTTACTCTGTTCTCTCTCTTTTTCTTAAAGCTCTTTCTTATTTATTGATCTTAAAAAAACTCTGACTTTTTTTAAATCTAAAGCCACATCAAGCTCCTCTCTTGTGTTATTAAAACCCTCTAATAAAATTATTCTTCTTATTTTTCAATAAAAAACAGTTTTTATTCATAAAACCCTTATGCCCTCAAATGTCTTTATGCTTCATAATATTTTGATGAAATAAAAGTGAGTCATCTTACTTCATCTTTGCTATTATTTTCATTTACTTCTCTTTTCTCTCTGTAAACACAACTATTTGTAGTGGACTAGCATTGCTTCCCATCAAGTTATAATATTAATATTTATTTTATACATACTAACATCTACTCTAACATTCTAACTTCTATATTTCTTTTATTAACAATTTCTAATGCCTAACATCTAATTCTTATATTTACACTCTATTATTAATTTGTTAGTAACATATCACTCTTTTTTAGTACTTCTTTATTATTTTCTTATTTTTCACTTTGGTTATTAATATCCATATGCATATTATCAAAAAAAAGCTAAGGAGGATTTATATAATGCTAGAATATATGTGATAACATCCTCATTTCTTAGGAATTATTTAAAAACTAATATAGGAGGAAGGAGATCAAAAGTTACACCCTAAAAATAGACTTTTATAAGGCATTTGATTATGAGGATCTTCATGTGGGTGAGATAGATTCAACAATGTGCCTTCATAACCTCATACTTTATTCTATTCGATGGAGAATTAATGCCTATCTTTAAAGGATAAATGGGATATGTAAGGAGATTCATTGTCTCCATATCTATTCACAATGAGCATGGAGGCTCTCATTACAATATATAACAAGGAACATTGTTAAGGAACACAAATTTAAGTATCATTACAAATGTGATAAGTTGAGAATCTATTTTATATTTTTGCAATTGAACGTATTCTCCTCTGTAAAGCTAATCTAGAATTAACTCAGTTCTCCACCTAGTCCTTGCATCAATTCAAAGAAATATCATGCCTGGAATTTGTATCCCTCTAAGAGAAACTTTTACTTATCTTTGAACTGCTTAAGGAAGGAAGAGCTATTGTACCTAACAACTAACTTCAGGAATGAGACTCCCCTACTTAAATACCTAAGGATCCTAGTAACTAAAAAGACTAACACTTAGGGATTGTTAATGTAATACCCCACTCTTACAAGACATGTACCCGACATCCTAAATGATGTTCGAGTGCGAATTCCGCAAAGGTGGCTTGCTAAAATGGTCAAACACTTGAAACTCAGAACAAATTTTTCAAAAAATAGCACAAGTGTATGTAGAAAACAATAATCAAATCGGGCTCATACTTTATTTCATAAACATCAAAATCATAATTATTGTTACACTCTAATCAATCTCTTTTTCAAAATATTTCCAATTTGGAAAGTTATTACATACAGACATGATCAAATACACTTTGTACAGAAATCGCGAAATACCCATATTGATACCAAAAATATGACAGTACTTATGCAGACGTAAACTAATCCCGACCTTTTTCTCTTACTTGAATGCAGTGACTATACCCCCGTTTGCCCAACAGGACAATTCTTCTGAGCCTGAAAAATATTAAAAATTTTGGGTACTCAGTGAGTGACTATTGACTCACTCAATCACATAACACATACAGCTCATATAATCACATCATTCATGTCATTTCATTTATAATCATGTTAATCACTAAAATTACACGATCATGTAAGCACTTCATTCACATCTGTTCATTTAGCACATAACATCACATATCACTTTCAGAGCAATCATACTGATCATTTCATTCTTACGAAATATACATATCACTTATAAATGCAATGCACATGTGACTCATTTTTATTTCTTATTTTATTGTGACCGAATCCCTTTTTATTAGCTCATATCCTTTGTGGATGCCGAGCTGTATCAGATAATGTCCTATATTTCTTAATGGATACTGGGTACATTCACACTGAGCCCGAGGCTCTGATTACAGTATGAGCATTAAGCTCTTTTTCATTAGCGACTCCGGTCACAACTGCCTTTTTCTTTCATGCATTCATATAATAGAATGCATCAAGCACATATGATCAATTAGTCACATGATTTCAGATTCACAATCACTTTCACATTCATCATCGGACCTTGATCTGACATTCAATAATTAAGGTGAGAATCACTTTTTTTATTCATATATACATTCACATTCAGAATACATTTATCATCGGACCGTGGTCCGGTTTTCAACGTAAATGTTGAGAAACACTTATTTCTTCCAATTCACATTCAATGAGCACTTCTATTATCATTCATGCATTTATCAAACTCCTCGGATATTCAATTTCTGCAATCAACACATTCACATTCACAAAATATTTCAATACATAATTTAAACAAGACAGCTATTTAAAGTAAGACCATCTAGGTCGACTCATAATATGCTCCAGTTTAGCATTAGTTTCCATGTTCTGAAAACGTCTATATGCGAACGTTTATCCTGCACATTTAAATTATGCATTACATACGTTACACACACATTAATAATTGCACAATTATAAGTATTTCTTTATGCACAAATGTATGTATTTTTTATGGCTTTCTCATCATAAGCCTGATATAGATCTAGTTTACACTAATTATGGTCTTTTTTTCTTCAAAATTTGAACCCATTAATATTATATTAGTTATCGGACCACCTTATTACCTTTATTTTAATCAAAATTACATAACTTAACCATCATATAATTTAAAAACCAACAATTTCTACAATTAATTATTGTCCACCGAATAGAAAATTACAAACAAAAAATTGATTCAGAAGGATAGACGATGTCGTGACTTTGGCTTGCCAATACTAATTTTCAATGAACCAAAATCGCTGTTTAATTTTATTTCTTTGTAATATAACAATTTATGGTAATGTAATTGTTGCTTATATTCATAAAAGGTGAAACAATATTTGCAATTTTATAGAAGTTGTTTTATGTTATAGTAGTAATTATATATTTTATAGTAAATATAATAAATAAAAATTGTAATCATAAGGTAAAAAAAATGCAATTCTACTTATTTGTTTGTATAGTTTCATTAGATTTTTTGGAGTTAAGTAATAATTCAATTTAATAAATAAGAATGTAGCCTATTTATAATATTTTGTAAAATAAGTTTGAAAAGTTGGATTTTTTTTATTTCCAACCTTTTATTAAAATGAATATTAAGCGATTAATGTGGATGCCGATTTAATAGGTTTGTGACTATGCATTGTAAGGTCCAAGCAAAACTGCAAGCTATTATCTGGCTTTAACGTGTGGAGGAGAGTAACTAGGTTAGGGTGGCAAAAGAACAAGAATTTCATCTTCATTTTGTAACTAAATCGTGCAGTAATGTAGTTTTAATCCGTATGTCCTGTAAGTCATGTATCGCTGTTGCTATTTATGACCAATTTCCAAATAATTAATAATGATTAGAATGAAAATTGATGTAATTAGTTTTTAGTAACTCGTAACAAACCCTCCTACAGACAACGGTATGAACAACCCGTGGATTAGTTAGAGCAATCAACTAAATTCCATGGCTTTATATTAGACCCATCTTGTCTTTGGAAGATCATTGCCTCGTCCCTCGTCCCTCATCTCTCCTCCCGAATCCCTTTGCTCATTTCACATTTTCCTCTTTGTTTTCTGAGCAAAGAGGAAAATGTTGAAAGGTGGCTTCTTTGTTCCCCAAGGCAATAACAGAGACTCGTTTGCAGGCTATCAACTCATATTTGCTAATGGCTCCCTGCGGGCATGCTATAATGATTCAGATATACTCAATGACACGACCTTCTGGCAAAATGCAAATCCTTTGGTCAAATCTATCCCCTTCTTTGCCGCCCAACTAAGCATCACGATATTGGTCATCCGCCTCATCTTCCTCGGCTTGAATCTAATTCGTCAACCTCGCTTTTCTGCTGAATTAATCGTGAGTTGTATCCCCACTTTTTGTGTTTGTTTTTTTTATCATCATCCTATGTCTTGATTACATGTACCTTATCATAATGTATATCTTTTGCCTTTTCTGCACATACGTATATAGGCTGCTCTTATGCTGGGTCCTGGTCTGTTAGGAGGAGGTAAATGGTTCGGATTCTACATACAGCCCTTGAAAACAACCAAGACCCTAGAGACAATGGGAAATCTGGGTTTAGTTTATTACATGTTTCTTGTGGGATTGGAAATGGAGCTGGGAGCGCTAAGGCGTATTGAAAAGAAGTCGTTATATAATGCCATCCTCGGGTTCCTGCTTCCGTTCGGATTTGGGATTGGTTATTTTTTTCTGATAAAAGAGACGGAGTACAGCGGGCTCAGCCAGCTATTGAAGGAAGAACCTATGCACAAAATTGTCCTTGGTGCTTTCCACTGTGGTCTTGTTCTCACTGTTACAAGCTTCACAGATCTCGCTCGAGTTCTTTCAGACATCAAGCTTCTTCACACTGACATTGGTCGAACATCTTTGTCCTCAGCTTTGGTTTCTGATCTAATGTCTTGGGGTTTTCTTGTCGCAGCAGTGACCATTTCGAATGGCCAAGATAATTATTACTTCTCTGTGTTATCTACCTTGGCTTTTATTATCTTCTGTTGGTTTGCTTTACGTCCTGCACTCCATTGGTTCATTAAAAAAACATCTTCCAAGGAAGGCAAATGCAATGATCTCCAAATCTTCTTTATTCTTGCTGGGGTGGTTCTGTGTGGATTCATCACAGACTTTTGTGGCTCACAGTCCATGACTGGTGCTTTCATGCTCGGTCTTATTATGCCCAAGGGTGAGCTTTCCATGAAACTTATGCAGAAACTTGAAGACTTTGTGGCCGGCGTTTTGCTTCCTGCGTTCTTCTTAATTACTGGGATCAGAACCAACTACCTAGACCTCAGACAACATAATAGAAATCCTTGGCTCATAGTTTTAGCTATTGCCGTGGCTTTCTCTGCCAAGATGGTTAGCTCTCTCATCATCTCAATGCTCTATGGAATGCCTAATCGTGAAGGTGTAACCCTTGGAGTTCTTATGAACACCAAAGGCGTTATAGCTTTGATTGTCCTTAATGCCGGAAGAAACAGAGGGGTACGCAGTTTTAACTTTGAGAACATGTGAAAAGATAGTAACTTTCACTTTATAATATCTTCTTTTTTTTTTGTGAAACGCAGTGGATGAACAATCGCGCATTTGTGGTAACTGTGCTAACACTTATTGTAATGATGACTGCTGTAAAACCAATTCCTGCTATGATTTACAAGTATGGGAAGCACTTTAGGCGTTACAAGCGCAGGACCTTGGAGAGAAGTGAACCTCATTCGGAGCTGCGAACCCTTGTCTGTATTCATGACCGACGTAACGTTTCTGGAATGATCAACCTTCTTGAAATATCTAATCCCACTAAGCAATCACCCATCTGCGTCTTTGCGGTCCACCTAGTGGAGCTCACTGGACGTTCTTCGGCAATGATGATCGTCCATGACGCTCAAAGAAATGGCAACCATAACCATGTCCACCAGTCCCGCGAGGGTGCAGAGTCAGAGGTCATTATCAATGCCTTTGAAAGATTCGAAGACCGAGGCCACGCAGTTTCCGTTCAGCCTCTCACGGTGGTGTCCCCTTACACCACCATGCACGAAGACATTTGTACCCTGGCTGAAGACAAACGTGTGACACTGCTTCTAATCCCATTCCACAAGCAACCTGGTGGTGATGGTATGCTCCAAGAAGAGAACGCTTCTGTCAAACTTGTTAACCAAAACTTGCTCGCAAATGCTCCGTGTACCATAGGATTATTCATCGATCGTGGCCTTAGCTCTATCAGTAATGATGAGGATTCTGACCAGAACACATCAAAACAGAATTGCGCCGTCATTTTCATAGGCGGAGCTGACGATCGCGAAGCCTTGTCATACGGTTCCAGGATTACAAGTTCTAATAATAAAGTGAACCTAACAATTATTCGGTTCGTTCCAAGCAAAGAAGCAATAAATGCGATGACAAGTCGAGGCCACCTGGATGATGAGGAAGAAGCTTCGTTCATGGAAGACATTGAACTTGAAAGACAGCTTGACGATGAGTATATCAACGAGTTCAGGTTCAGGACAATGTGTGACGAATCCATAACTTACGTAGAAAAGTTGGTGAGCCATGGGGATGAAATAATTACAACCATAAAGTCAGCGTATGATGAATTCGATCTGTACATTGTTGGTCGAGGCAAAGAAGTAAAATCGCCGTTGACATTGGGAATATCGGAGTGGAGTGAAGATGAGGACCTTGGAGCTCTTGGAGATATGTTATTGACTTCTTCTTTCGCGCAGCAAGCTTCAATTCTTGTAATCCGGCAGTTCCGCGATCGATCCACAGCGGAATTCAGGACATACTCTAGATCTTCAGGGCTAGAGGTCGGGTCTCATAAACCAATTGACATTTGGAGGTCTCCAAGGGAGAATAACTATAACATGTATGTTAATCGCAGAAACATGGTAGATGATGATGCAGCCTATTAATTAGTTCACATTGTAATAACACATACGTGTTATGCTTATTTACTACACTTGAACCTCCTGTTTCTATATTCTTCATGATCAGTGAATTATAGATATAATCGGTTATTAGTTGTTACCAACTGTTTCTACCAAAATTATTAATTATTTATTCTTTATCTATTTTATTATTAATTTTGAAATTTAACTTTATAAATATAATACTTCCACATATAAATTTTTTGTTTTAAATAAAAAATATATTCTATGATACCTGTCCATAAATTTCCTATCATTTGCAATTTTAAATTTAGGTTACCACAACAATAATACCCGGTAGAAATTTTCTGGAGAATATATCTTAAGAATATAATTCTTTTTAAATAAAAATATTTTTAAAAGTCTCTTTTCAATTAAGAGTATATAAGTGTTTAAGATATATTAAGAAATAAGACAATATTATTTATAATGATATCATAGTTTGATTAAAAAACAATTTTCTGATTTCGTAAGTAAAAAACTAAAAATAAATACAACTCTTTCAGTTATAGCATTAGAGAGAGTCCACTTGGACCTTAGTAGTGGACTTTAATAGTTCGGACTTCGGACTCGGCACCTACAGTGTCTCTGTACGATCTTTTCCTCTTTAAACTTTCTCAATTATTTTGTATTCCATCTAACCAGAAACCCTAGCACGATTTCTGTCAACTCTACATTCAGGAGGGCGATGGGTAGTGAAGGATCAAGGGTTGTTGGTACGTAGGCTTCAATCTATGTCTTTACTTTATTTTCTTTATGGCTATCGATGGCCTTCGGGAATGGGTTTTGTAGCATCTTTGAAATTTTTTCTTGCTTTTTACCTTTTGTTAGTGAAACTGTGCATATAATGGTGTTTGAC
Source organism: Erythroxylum panamense (assembly GCA_027123425.1). Taxonomy (NCBI): domain Eukaryota; kingdom Viridiplantae; phylum Streptophyta; class Magnoliopsida; order Malpighiales; family Erythroxylaceae; genus Erythroxylum; species Erythroxylum panamense. The sequence goes on from JAOTIZ010000201.1 coordinate 7,677,695, forward strand.
GTTGGAATTGTGTGAGATCTTTCTCTGCGCCTAATAATGTATGTGTCAGAATTCAAGGTATAACCTCATAGAGAATAGAAATCGAAGGAGGGTATAAGTCTTCGGTAATTTTTGATGACTGGTTTAAAGTGAATGGGTTATGTATTTGCTGATATGCAGGACTAGATAATTAATTGGCAAACTTGTGATGATGAGATCGTTTAAGGGATTAGAAGAGGTTCTAGTTGAATATGCTTCTACGGTAACAATGGTCTGTAATATAATGAGAAATTCCCAAATAAGAATGATAACGGATAAGAAGCTAGAGTTGCTTTCATATTGTCAAACTTTTGAGGAAATGAGGTATATTTCCAATTTGTTTTCTCCGACTTACTTGAGGTTTAGTCGAGGATATTGAAACTAGTATTCACAGGTTCTACTAATTAATTCACTCGGAAATCACTTCCTTTTCTCATTTCAGTTTGTAAAGATCTCTTGAAACTCTTTCGACTTACTTTTTAAATCATTTTCTTTGTCAATCGTAAGCCTCTCCTAATCATATATGTTGGATTGGCTCCGAACATCCATTTTCTTAACTATTTTCAATTTGTTCTGCCCACTTACGCTGTCCCAACTCAAACATGAATGCAAACGTAAGGAATTTTCTCACTATGAGAATTTTTTCTTGTTCATAGTAAACTGCTTTAGTAGATCGTGAAAGGTGATAGGAATGTTATTGGGCACAGTGAAAATATAACGAATTCCTGTAGCAAGCAGGATATTTTACTGAATTTATGGGAGCTTAAGTTACCTACTTAAGTGGATTGAAGTAAGTTTGGGGGCCCATAAGCTCTTAACTGCCCTATTTGTGATGTGATTCATGATTGCAAAAGTTGATTATTTCGAAGTGATTGAGTTGCTTTTGTATCCTTTTTTATTTAGCTTTCCAAATCTTATGTAAGTTAGTTCAAGACTTCTAGTTTAGCACATCATGTTTATATCTAGTTAACAGTTCTCAAGCTAGAGATCCAGTAATCCTAACATAGCGAAGGTCAATGTACGAGCATCTGGATATTGCTCACTCTGAATGAACAGAATGACTAACAATTTGTAAGTTAAGGTAGCAAATTGTGTCTGTGTGATATTGATTTGAGCAAAATATTCAGAGTTTGGTTTGGATTGACATTTATAGCTGTGATCATGAAGTTTTGTCTTGAAGGTCTGGCTTATATTTGCCATCTGATTCATCTGATATTTTGGATTTACATGCCTTCATGCCTTTACATTTTGAAAATAATTTTTGGAACTATATCAGTTAACTTGTAATATATGCCTTGGTATTGTTTGCAATTTACTGGCACCACATGTTTGGGAAATTCTCATGTTTTGTTTTCTTAAATGTGATTAAACCTGAAGTGAAGGTTCTCTTAATTAATAGAAACTCTCCATCCTCTACAGTGCCTAGGAACTTCAGATTGCTGGAAGAGCTTGAAAGAGGGGAGAAGGGAATTGGTGATGGAACTGTCAGCTACGGAATGGATGATGCTGATGATGTCTACATGCAGTCATGGACAGGAACTATTATTGGTCCCCCCAGTGTATGCATTTTGCTTTTCCTTTCTCCTAGAATATTGTCATTTTTACTTTATCATAGTATCTTACACAACAAGGTTGGATTAGGAGGTTGAATTTTAGATGATTTCTAAATTAGCCCCATATTGCATAATTCAACGAGCGTAGCTTTGGTTGTTTACATGTTGATCGTGTTTTCACTATTTAAGTGATATTCAACTGTAACTCTTTCTCATCAGTTAGTTCTTTTATTTATATAATGAACATTTGTGAATTCATTAGAAAAACATTGTCTTCTAAAAAGGTAATAGTTTGTAGAAAGCCAGGTTTTCAATAGGGGGAAAATTTCCTTACCAATAAACCTGTTAACATTATGAGTCAGTTAGCTAGATAAACTATACTGGAAATCTCAATCATGACCCAAAATGAGAACAGGAACATACTCTTAGAGCATGTACAGATAGACATGCTTAATATGGTGCAAAAACACAGTTATACATATCTGTGTTCAATTCCAGTACATAAGCAGGGAATCCATAACACTCATGGATAATTAGCTAGATTAGGAATGAGATGTTCTTTAGGATTAGGAGCTCCTTAAATTTTCGTTTATACTTGTTATACAAAACTAGTGCTAGTTGTTCTTTCTTTATGCCCTTTTTGGGGGTAAAAATTTTGCTTGTGTGCATGCAGAAAGACAACAGCAGATATCTAGATTGGCCAGCTGCATGATTATTGTTCCTAATGTGGATCATATGCGTTGAGAAACGTAATTTTGGGAATATGCAATTTGTCTTACATTTGTCCAATCTAGAGTAGGAAAAATAAGCTTTATGGAATTGTCAGAGATCCTAAAATCTGGATGTTGAAGCTAAACGCTGATTGTCAAAAAAGATTTGCATGTTGCTTTTAGCTTCTTAAACTGCAGGCGTGGAATTTAGATCTCAGTCACAAGAAACCATTGGAGAGATTCTTTCTTGGTTAAAGAAGTTTATAAAATGGTGATTCTTTAAGAAAGAAGCTCAAATAGGACACTACACAAATTGTGGTCAGTTTATAACAATATGATTGTTGAATCTAACCCTGCTTTCAACCCATTTTAGAGACTGTTCCCATTGTACTACTTTAGTTCTCTGTTAAATGTTGCCAAATTCTTGTCAAGTCAAAGCAGTTCTTTGAAAAACATGGGAAATCAAGTTTTTGGAGTATGCATTGCTCCTCTGTAATGCCTCCTGTCTATGAACATACAACTTGATTGTATTGCAATACTGTCTGCACTCTTTATAATATTGGAGAACAGCACAAGTTATTTCATCGTGTTGGTTGCCAGACTGTACATGAAGGGCGCATTTATCAGTTGAAACTGTTCTGTGGAAAGGATTATCCCGATAATCCACCAAGTGTGAGGTTCCAAACTCGAATTAATATGACATGTGTCAATCCTGAAACTGGTTTGGTAGGTGATTTTAGCCTGTTCATTTTTTGCTCACTAGTGGTTTGATCTTAACCTTGCTGATGATTTCATTATTAGGTTGAACCACGCCTTTTCCCAATGCTTGCTAATTGGCAGAGGGAGTATACAATGGAGGATATATTGATGCAATTGAAGAAAGAAATGATGTCACCACAAAACCGGAAGCTAGCTCAGCCTCCTGAAGGTATCTCATATTTGCTTCTGCGTAAACTTAGCTACTCATAGTTTCCAAATCAGCCTCCCTCCCCCATAGCTTTTTTAAATTTACTTTATCCCATCTTGTTCCCTTTTCCCTTTTCCATATTGAATTCTTTTAATTGATTTAAGGTATGGAAAATCAATAGAAAAAACAATCAATAAATCATAGTTGTTAACTCTATGAAAGGGATGTAGTTGGTGTTTAGAACAGATAATTATAAAGGACTAAACAAAGTGAGAAAAGGTTGCTTACTCTGAAGATGTCCTAGTAATGGACGGCAGTTTTCTACCTGAAGTGAATATGTTAGGTATCCATATCTGGTTAGGAAGTTTTTAAGGGTGAGGCAGATGTAAGTACAAGTTCTTCATGGCCTATGACGGTCTGCATCAACTCCGAACTAATAGGGTCAGATGATAGTTGGGGCATTATCGGCAGCAGGACTCTAGAACATCTTTCCTATCTAATCATATTGCTTATTTTTTCAGTATTCATGTCAAATTTTATTGCAGGAAATGAAGACTCAAGGATGGATCAAAAGGGACTGGTGCTGAGGTGCTGTATTCTTTAAGGCGTGAAAGCTGAGTAAACAAGATATTGTACATAAATATCCTCTTTCTTCTGCCGGCCCAATACCATTTATATGTAACCTTATTTATGAGCAGATGATCTTAGTTTAATTAATCCGTGGCTAAATAAGTTGGAGCATTGATGAATTGTGAATGCATTTAACAATTTCAAAAGATTTGCTGTGCCACTAATGTGACTCAATATTTGATCGAATATTTCTACTTGAGGACCTATCAGCCTGAGAACAATTCATTCATGTGGCATTTGTTTACAAAGTACTGATGGTATCACATGCAAGGCTTATACTTCAAGAGCCTTGGTAGTTATTTCTTCTGCATGCCTGATTTTGCAATAAAAACATCTGTGAGTTTCTATTGTAGGCTATGATCTTCTAGTTCATAAGCAACGTCATCCAGGCATCTTTTGTTATTTATATTCCTACCCGACCTACTAAATAAAGGACTCCAAGCTTCCTTAGTGTTAATCTATGGACTCCCAAGTTTTCATACGCGGCTTCTTATTATTGAACTTAACTTCGGGGTTTTGGCCTTTCACTAAATGAAGAAAAGAAAAATAAAGTGATGTACGTGAATAATTATAAAGTATTTATGCAAAGCATTTTGATTTGTATTGTTTTTTTTAGTAAACACACACATGAAGTATATAAAGGGAGTGGTTCTAATATATGAAGTTTAGGAGGAAATTTAGGGACCATTTGATTTGACTCTTATTTTTCTCTCGTAGTTTTTGTTTTTATTTTTTGTTTTAGTTTTTATTCTTCTTTAAAATAAAAACAAAAACTTATTTAGTTGTTAATATCAATGTAGTTATATTTTAATTATTAATGATAATTACATATGAGATAAATCTTAAAGTTAAATTATTTTTAATTAATTAAATTTATTTAAATATTTTTAATTAAATATTAATAAAATTATTTTTAAGTAAATAGTTTTAAAATTAAATTTTATTTTAAATATATTTGAATTATTTAATCAATTTTTATTTGAAATTTATATATGTTGAAGATATTTTAAATTTAATTATATTTAATAAATAAAATAAAATAATTCATTTATTTTATTAATAATGAATTAAATATATATTATTAAATTAAATTATTTATAATTCTTATTAATAATTAATATATCGAATAATTAAATAATATATATTTAGTTGATACTAAACTAGATTATGAAAAACAAAAAATTACTTTGTGATTTTCATAAATTTTGAAAACAGGAAGAAATAAAAATAAAAACTCAAACAAATTGATTTTTTTTGCTAAACTTGAAAACAAAACAAAATCAAAAACAAAAACAAAATCAAACAAGTCCTTAGAAACATTTTTTCTTACAACACAAGATTGAATTAATTCTAAATAAAAATTTTACTATACACACACACACACACATATATATATGTATTCCCTAAAATGACTTTTGATTATTTGACAAATTATAGTAACTATAACTTCCCACTCTCGCAAAACACGTACCCGATATCCTGAATGATATCTGAATACGTACCCCGCAAAAGTGGCATGTTAGAGCACTCATATCACTAATTTAATCATGGCATCATTATTTAATACGTAAATTCCATAATATTTTAAAACTGAATTCCTCATTTCATTTCATAAAAATCAGATATATACATTGTAATTTTACAAAATCATCCAAATATGTACATTATCAAAACTAAATACAAACACGCTACATACATGATGAATTATACAAAAAGTTATATATAATCCTTTAGTCTCAACTGACTGACCTTTGAGTCATTTATCTGATCCAAAAGTACAAGAATTATGCTTCTTGCAGAGTCTCTCTGTCACTAGTGTCCTCTCTCGGTCCTGAAATTTCAACTTTGCAATTTTGGTGAGTTTTGCAAACTCAATGAAGTAACCATTATGGATAGTTTACTCAATTCATACAACACATCAACACATAATCACATATTTCACATCATTTTGTTTATCATGTAGTATCATATAGCACTTTGTTCACAATTTTCACATTCTCATTTAAATACAAGTCAACAGTACATTTTAATCATTTAAACATACATAATAAATGTATATGCAAAGCTTATGCGACTCAGTTCTAATTATTACGTTGTTGTGACCGAATGCATATAACTGTCCTGTATGCATTGTAGATATCGGGCTTATTGATAATTGTCTCTTATTCGTTGGAGATACAGGACTCAGTGTACATAGTGAGCCTTTGGCTCTTAATCACATTCTAAGCTTTAAGCTCATTTTCGGTAGCTACTCAGGTCACAACTGACATTATCTGTTCATGCATTCATGTAATGACATACATAACATTAATTTAATCAATCAAAAGTGTTCAATATTACACAGTCATTTTCACTATTGTATTTTCATTCACGTTCATCATCGGACCTTAGTCCGGCATTCAACATAAATGTTAAGAATAATTTATTTCGTCAAATTCACATACAAGGAGCATTTCCAATATCTTATTCATACGTCAAATGCCTCAGACATTCAATGTCTGAAATCAACACAATCAAATTCACATTCATAAGATAATTTAGAACATAATTTAAAACAAACAATTAATTAAGTGATACCGCCTAGGTTACTCAGAGGTTGCTCTAGAAAGCTATTATCTCGAAGTCCCAACAACGTCTGGATGTGGTCACTCAAATCGATCTTCTATATCATGAAATATGCATTTACACATATTACAAATTTGTACAACTTTATAAGTACTCATTTATGCACATATGTGCATATGGATCGTATATTATGCATGCTCAATAACAATCCCGTGTATATTTCCATTATTCTCATCACATGATCATTCATATATCAAAACTCACATAAGTATACTTTAAACTTAGGTTTACACCTTAATAAAACAAATTGAATCTAAGTTTATAACTTAATTGATCATTCCAGATTTTTTTTTCTAAAAATAGATTTTCAGGTCTATTTTGTATGGTCATTAAGACAAGGAAGATGAAGTATTTAGGTATCACCTTCTTCTAAAAAAATGTTCCCATAAGTCCTAAGTTTCTAATGACACCAAGTTATCACAATTTGGTTCAATATTCAACAATTTATTCACAAAATACTACCTACTATTCTCAAATTGCAATTGCATCCAGTACTCAACTTCAAATCAAAATTTGAAACTCTTAAATACAGAATTAAAATTCGATTCCTTCATGAAATTTGAATCCATATGTATCCAGTTTAATATAAATTAAAAAAATCATCTCATTTGGATATCTACAAATCAAGATATGGCCAAAATACTTATGTCTGTTCAGTGAAAAACTCCATTTAACAATATTCCAACATACTTCATCATTTTCAGTCCAAACTCTTCAATCAATCCTTTCCTAATGAATTCAGATAGCCATGAATTTTGGTAGAGAGGGAAAAAAAGTGTTAGGAGTTTGTGGTTCAAATTTCAAGTCATTTGGAGGTCAGGAGAAGAAGTTATGGCTAAAAAAATGAAGGATGTTCAAAACTATCACACCTCTCAAGCACAATCATGCACTATGAGATGCTTCATCGTGCACTATGAGATGCTTCCTCATTGTCACAATCATACTTGTTCATGATTGTGCTTTTCCGTATAACTCTTCATTGTCACGATCGCGTTGCACAATTCCTAACTTCTCCTATTGGTCACGATAGTGTGACTCCACAGAGAGTTCCAAATTGCAAAATTTCATCTCTTTTTCCTCTCTTTTGCTAAATCCAACATTTCTAACTTATGTATATTATTTTCTCTTCATTTCGACTCCCATTGAGCTCAACTCATTCACAAACAAATCAAAATCTATGATTAATCACAACATCAAAAACCGAACTATTCATTTATGTATGTTCAACACACATTCTTCACATTTTTTACATTTTTTATCTTCCTCAACACCTTCATTTCATCTCTAACTTCTCATTTTAATTTTTTCCCATATCACGACATCACTAACGTCTTTTTCCTTAACTCTAAACTCATTTTAGATCTTTCCTAAAACACCAAACAAGATTTACGCAAACACAGTGAAAACATAGCATACACATATCACCTTTCATGAATTTTTCTGCACTTGTTTATACACATTTTCAATGATCTTTCTAACTCAAAAATCACTTCAACAACATCTTATGAAATATTGATAATCAAATATGCAAAAGCAAGACATGGAGCATACCCAAAATCCTCACTCACGTTTCAGCAAATATACATCATCATATTATAAACACTTAACTGTTAACTAACGTGATGCATGTTTCATCTTACATATCGTGAAGAATCATACGACGCTTATTTAAATCTCCAAATTCTTCAAAATCATATGAACCCTTGCTTTTCAATATAATACAATCATCAACAGTTGAAGGTTGTAAGGTTAGATATTTCAGTGATAGTGATAAAGGTAACAAAAAAGAAATAGCAAGTGAAAAATGAGAGCAAGGCTTGTGTTGTGAGGGTGAGAGAATTTCTGGAAATAAAGAAACTTATAGAAGATGAAGAAAGCCACAAGGAAGAAGAAAGTAAGATCAAACAATTAATTTGATCTTTCTAGTATATTCGTAGGAATAAAGGCTAAGTTTGGCAAGTGACACTGGTCACTTATCACTTGTCCAACTTCTATGAACTTAAACTAGGTTTTCCTATTTAACTAGTCAAATCATTTCAATTTTCAATGACATTTGTCAATAAATCCTAGAGTCATTGATAAGATTCTTCAATATCATTTGACTCTTGTTTCTACTACCATTCATCAATTGACTCGCCATTTGGTATTTTTCCTAGTGCAAAAATACTCACAATTTCAAAATTTTCTTAAAATTCACCAAAAATTTTAAATCAGTAATTATGCTCTCAAAATCAATTTTGAACACATAAAAATCACAATTCTTAATATAATCATATATACAAATCAATTATGCTCGGAAATGTCAATGAATGCATATAAAATCATTTTAATGTGCAAAAATCTATATTTACGTGTGTGTGTGTGTGTGCTACATTATGCATTATTATGAAATGCACTTTCTAACTTCTCAATAAACTCTCGTATACACTGTCCTAGGGTACTAGCCCCTAACATGGGATAATGAGATGTTATAATAACTCTTACATATTAAATTACTTATAACAAAAATATTAGAATCCAATAAATAACTTTACTATTATGTTATCGCTTATTATAACTAATTACGAATCACATTTTCTTTCTAATTATGTCTATATTACTTTTTAAGATATTAGTAACTAAAATCAAAATTATTGATATAAGCAAGGTTTTAACGTATGATCTAAAAATGTTATTATTAATCTTTTTATCCTTAGTGATTAATAGTAAATTAGTGTGTAAAAGATCAAACTAAATTGAGCAAATGAGCCACTTGAACTAATTAAGCAACTAAAGAATAAATAAAATGAGTAAAGTAGACCACATATGCAACTTAAAACAGGTTCAAGGGAACCTAAGTAAATAATTAAAAATAAGGAGAAATCAAACATGTTAAGATCTAAACAAATTATTGTAATCACTCGTGTACCTTTATCTTGGTCATTTTAATAAATTATGGCTCAATTATTAAATGATCATGTATATTTATGGTACATTTCATATACTTTGTCATAATTAAGAGAAATTTCAAGAAGGTTTTAAAGAAAATCCTTTTGATATATTAAAATACTTTTAGAAAACTTTTAAATTATTTTGGATCAAATTTTATCAAAAGAATGTGTTTTGAGCATTTAAAGAGCTTAAAATTTTTTTAAAAACTTATTTAAGGAACTTTGTTCAATCAATATGGTGTTTGTGGCTATATTGGTTATCTAATTTACTAGAATAGTCGACCAATGCTATTGTTACTAGTCACTACAATGACTAGTTTTTCATCCTAACATCTATTTTGGATTAGATTGAACATAAGTAGATCACTTATGAGTTGTAAAAAGAATCTTGTGCATACTAGAGAGTTCGTAAGAGCCTTGAGAGGTTAAAGTGCACATGTATTGAGTTTTTTTCCCATTAGTGTGAGCAAGAGAGGGATGTTTTGAAAATTGTTGAAATTGGAGAAATTTCTTAGGATTTATATTGTAGGTTTCCTCTTGACCTTAAACAAAATTTATAAAGGTTTACTCTTTACCCGTGATAAACCAAAACGATTGGAAAGGTTCCTCTTCATCGTGACAAAGAAGATGTTCTATGAAGGATTCCTTTTCACCCATTAAAGGAAGAAGATAGTTAATTCATAAGTTAAACTTTAGGAATGGATGTAAATCAAGAGTAACTTTGTGAATGGATGTAGATTAAAAGTTATTTAATTTAATTACTATAAATTAGATTTATCTCACTTTTCCTAATATCTTTAATTATTATTATGATTACATTGTAATTGTCACATATGAATTTTTCTTAACATTTATAAGAATAGGCAGTGCATTCAATAGTTTGTAAATAGGGAAAAAAGTGAAAACACAAATTTTAACCTTCTCTTGTGCATCATTAGAGCAAGTCTTATTCATTGCATTTAAATTTATAGCAAAATTTAAGCAAATATCTTTATAATAGAATTCGATTCATAATAGGGATTCCGTACGTATACAGGTTTAGTTGCAGCAATCAAGTGTCGATCCACAAAGACTAAGTCAAAATACCAAATTTATACCTTCTAAATTTGCCAAGTAATTGAATATGAAAGTTATTTTGTTAAGGAAATATCGATACACAATTAACAGAATTTGAGCCAATATTCTGGGAGTTCATCCCAACAAAGAAATCATGTCATCCTTATGAAATGAAATACTGATCCAAGAATAATAACCTGCTTTTATCAATTAATTCTTTCGAAGCAATTAACGTGTTGATTCCAATTTTTAAGCTAGTTTCCTAGACTAAAAATCGAACCCAACCTAATAAACTCAATGGCTAATCTCAAGTACTCTTAATGAAGAGTTCTATTTCTAGATATTCTTTCAATAAAGTCTAATCTAGTAATTCAGATATTAAACATCAATTTTCAGTACCTAGTTTAACATCGATCATTAATTAATTAGAAACCCTAGATTAGATAGATCAAATCAAAATTGGATTAAATGACTTTACAAAAGTCAACATTGAATTAAGAAATAAAGTCATAAGGTTTAACACATAAGTTCCAAGTTGAAACAAACATCCCAAAATAAGTGAATTTACAAATTCATGACTAAATTCAATTAAAATGTAAAGCTGTAAGCATGAATATTAAAAATAAATAATAAGTGGAAGGAGGAGGAGAAGGAACTCCAATGGCTTCTTCAATCTTGATTTCTCAATCTTCAAGCTTTCCTTTTTCTTTGATTAATTATTGTCTTTCTCATCCTTTGTGATCTTCAGCTTCGACTACCTTCAGCCCTCCAATCTCATCCAAAAAGATCCCTCCTTTATTCCCAAAAACTGCCTTTTATCACTGGAAAATTGTTAGGAAAAACAGTCATACACGCTCCGTGTGAATCTACACGGTCAGACTGTGTAACTTTTAGGTCTTCAACTTTGAGCTTTAACTTTACATAGGTTGTGTGTTTATAAATGGGTAGACCGTGTATTCCTCAGGTTTGCTTCATTATCTCCCCAAAACACCTACAAATACCAAAATCAAAGGAGCAGTACCAGATTCACAAAAACTAAAGGTAATTTAACATCATTTGATACAAGAACGATGATAAAATAGAGTTAAAAATATATCAAGAATAACAACTTATCATAAAGATACTATTTATGTGCCTTCTATGAGAAGGAATTTGATTTCAATTTATGTTTTACACAGTTGTGGATACATTTTCCATATAATCAATAATGGTGTTGTTTTGTACTATGATCCTACTGTTGTTGGTTTTGTAATTATGCGTGATGGATTGTTTATACTGATTGCTAATTATTCTAGTTTTAACCAACAACATGATGATGTTAATGTTATTATTGGAAAAAACGTGGGAGAGTTAATGAAAAATCTTCTATGTTGTGGCATAAACAGTTAGGACATATCTCTAAGGAGAGAATGGAGAGGTTGATTAAGGAAACTATTTTGCATGATTTGGACTTCTCTGATTTTGACACTTGTGTTGACTGCTTAAAGGGGAAGTTTACAGCTAAAGTAAGAAAGGAGAAAATGATTAGGAAGGAGGAACCATTACAGATAATTCACACAGACATCTGTGGGCCCATTACTCCTATTACTATGGGAGGCTACAGGAACTTCATCACCTTTATTGATGATTTTTCTCAGTATGGTTGGATTGAATTATTGCATGAGAAATCTGAATCCTTGGATGCTTTTAAGTCAATGAAAAATGTTATTGAATTGCAACTTGGGAAGCAGATCAAATGTATAAGATCTGATAGAGGTGGTGAGTATTATGGTCGGTATGATAAAACTGGAAGAAACCCTGGCCCTTTTGCTAGATACTTGTAGGATTGTGGAATTGAGGCGCAATATACCATGCCTGGCACTCCTCAACAAAATGGGATTGCAGAGAGACGAAATCTTACTCTTATGGAGATAGTTAGGTGCATGCTTAGTCACTCTAACTTACCAGAGTTCTTGTGGGGAGACGCCTTGAGGACTACCGTTTATGTTCTCAATCATGTGCCTAGTAAATCTGTACCAAAGACTCCTTTTGAGTTTATATCAGGAAAGAAGCCCAGTTTGAAGCATTTTCGTGTTTGGGGCTGTAAGGCTGAGGTGAGGATTTATAATCCTCAGCTAAAGAAGTTTGATCCTAGAACTATTTCAGGTTACTTTATTGGTTATTGTACTGGCTCAAGAGATTCAAGATTCTATTATCCCAATCACACTACTAGAGTCATTGAATCAGATTGGGCTGTCTATTTTGAAGGGGGACATAGAACATGATGAAAGGCATAAGTCTCGTGTTGTTGATTTCAGAGAGGATCGTGTTATTGTTCCTACACCTATTATTTTTCATCCTGAGGCAATTCAGTCTCCTCTGATTAATGATGATGTTGTTGATCCAGGAAATGATGTTGATATTCCTTAACAGGTTGGCATTGATACTGAAATCCCAGATGTGGTTGTAGTTCCACATAGGAGATCTAAAAGGATTCCTAAATCTACTGAGTCTTCTAAATTCCAAGACTATTACATTTACTTGGAGGAGCATAAATTCAATTTAGTTGAAGACTCAGATCCGATTTCTTTTCAGGATGTCATTTCTAGTCCTCATAGTTCACAATGGTTGGCAACCATGAAAGATGAGCTGGCTTCTATGAGTATGAATGACGTTTGTGATTTAGTGGAATTACTTAGTGGTTGTAAAATTGTTGGGTGTAAATGGGTCTTTAAGACTAAACGTAATGCTAGAGGTGAGATAGAAAGGTAAAAAGTCAGACTTGTTGCAAAATGGTATAACCAGAAGGAAGGTATAGACTATAAAGAAATGTTTTCTCCAGTCTTTACTAAAGATTCATTATACATTGTGATGGCTTTGGTTGCTCATTTTGATTTGGAGCTCCATCAAATGGATGTGAAAACTGCTTTCCTAAATGGTGATTTGTATGAAGATTTGTTCATAAATTAACCTGCTAGTTTTGTTGAGAAAAGTAAGAAACACATGGTATGCAAATTGAGAAAATCCATTTATAGGCTGAAACAAGCCTCCAGACAATGGTAGTTGAAGTTTGACCAAATTGTTTGCTCCCTTAGCTTCAAGGAAAATATTGTTGATTAATGCATTTACCTGAAGAATAGTGGGAGAAAATTCATTATTCTTGTCTTTTATGTTGGTGACATTCTTTTAGCTAGTAATGATATGGGTTTTCTTTCTGAGACTAAACAAATGTTGGCAGCTCATTTTCATAAAGAAAAATCTTGGCGATGATTCTTTTGTTATGGGCATTGAAATTCATCGTGACATATCTCGTGGTGTTACTGGTTTGTCTCAAAAAAGGGATATTGAAAGGATCTTGAATAGATTCAACATGAAGACTTGTAATCCTTGCAGTGCACCCATTCAAAAGGATGACAAACTTTCGAATAGCCAGTGTCCTTAAAATAATAAAGATAAGTCAGAGATGGAAAAGGTCTCATATGCTTCTGTTGTTGGTAGACTTATGTATGCTTAAGTTTGTACATGTCCTGATATTGCTTTGTTGTTGGTGTACTTGGGAGATACTTGAACAACCCTGGTGTGGGTCATTGGCAAGCTGTGAAACGAGTTCTGAGGTATCTACAAGGTGCTAAAGATTACATGCTCACTTACAGGATATCTGAACACCTTGAGGTGATAGGTTATTCTGATTCTAATTATAGTGGCTGCCTTGATGATCACAAATCCACATCGAGATATATCTTTATACTTACTGAAGGAGCTATATCTTAGAAAAGTGTTAAACAAACACTTACAGCAAGTTTAACTATGGAGGCAGAGTATGTGGCTTGTTATAAAGTTACTCGACAACGGGTAATATGGTTGAGGAATTTCATTTATGAGCTTCATCTTATGGAGATTGTTTCTAAACCTCTAACCATTTACTGTGATAACTCTATTATGGTGGGCTTCTCTCAAATATGTAAGAACTCCAAGCGTTCGAAGCATTTTGATACAAAGTATATGTTTGTTAGAGAGATGGCTAAGGAGTTTTAGACTCATATAGTGCATATACCTACCGATATTATCGTAGCAGATCCTCTAACCAAAGGCTTGACTGTTAAGGCTTTTGTGAATCATGTAACCCGTATAGGTCTATTTAGATCTTTGATGCTGTGGATTAGTGGAAGTCTGGCTTTTTGTTATTTTGATAGCAACATTGTATTTGACTATTTTGTTATTCAGTTTGGAGACTTTTGCTTATATTTGTTGCTATTATTGTTATTTTCATATACTTTGTCAATATACTATGCAAATACATTTAAATGTTTGAATATAAATGGCATTTTGTTGAGACATTTTGTACCTACTCTCATTTTGTTGTTCTAAGATATTTTGTTAAATCTCAGTTGGCATCTTGGGTGGATGCTTGGGACATTTTGTTTGGAATTCTGTAAACGGATCACCATTTTATTTGCATTTCCTTATTACACATTCTGTTTAGGTCATCGACGTATGGGTATCTTGCATATATGCTATCAGTACTCTTATCGAGTCTTATTTCTATATTGTTGAGGTACTTGTAACCTGATTTTGTACTTATGATTGAGAGATTGTTGGCTCTACTTTGACATCCTATTGTGGTCACATGTTGTTGTATATTAATATGGGGATTTGTTTCTGTTATTCATTAATGTTGGTTATGTTGTCCAAGTGGGAGAATGATAGAATTTTATCATTAATTTCATGGACTAACATAATAAACAGAATTTTGTACAAACCATAACTAATTATATGTCAAGATAATTGGGCTTGGTAATTATCTCTTAAACATGTCATTGGGCCTGTGTTCATGGGCTTGTTATGATGGGTAGGCTTGACCCATGTATTGTAATGCACAGGGGGGCCTACTACTAGCCAACCTTAAATACAGCCGGCCCATTGAGAATTGTACGGGTTTCTAATCAGGGTTTGGAATAGTAGTAGTCAATCCTTTGTGTCTCTGTCACTTCACTTCACAAAAAACAACAATCGATTCAATTGTTTCTCAATTTCCAGGCATTTGTCCATACAATTATTGAATCTTGTATGTTATAATCCTAGGGTTAATCAATTGTATTGATTAATTATGAAATTAATCTATAATTTCCTCTTAATTTATTGTTTAATTTCCTTCAAAAAAATCTTGTAGTATTCATTCAACTAGACCCCCATCTCAGAGGCAATAAATGCTCTTTATCAATTCTCATAATTGAATATCGACTAGCAATAGGCTTGATGTAGCTTTCTTCGCACTTCGAAGTCTCTTACTAGGTGTACCATTGCATTATCCAATCATTGAATGAAATGTCCTCTTCTAGGTCTTTGCACATCGCTTTAAGAGGTTATTAATCATACTAAGGCTATGTTAATGCCCCTTTTAACAAGGTTGTTGGTGGTATGCCCTGTGAGCCAAGTATAAAATATAATCTAATTGATAGTGTCGTATTTCTAACTTATTTAATATTAGGCAGTTATTATATCTTGCTCGAGAACCCCTATAACTTGTGGGCCTAAATGAAATTTAGGTCTCTTATTGATATTAAATAAGCCTACAGGGTTGCACACTAAACAAACTGAACATTCATTGGGTTTTAATTGGATTTGGGCTTTGGACTTTAGGGTTTTACTATATATGGATATATAGTATAACTTGAAGACATAAGAATATCATTTGGTTTCATCTGCTCAAAATACCCTAAAGGAGACATCCTTTGCTAGAAATATAGAGAGAGAAAGGTCTTAGAAAGTGGTGCTAGCACATCAGAAGGGGTTGCTCAGTCTCGCGAGAGTATGGATATTGGTAGAGGCACGACACTTGACATGCTCTTCCCAACACTACTAGTTTCTCTGCATATTTTCGCTGCAAAAGGTATAACCTAATATGGATTTAGTTTCGATATTCACATGGGTCTTGGTGTTTTGGATTCCCAAAGGTGATAAATGTTATTATTATTGATAGTTCGAAAATATCATTAAAGGTCCCCATCATTTTATTGATAAGCTATGTCATCTATTTTTTGGCATAAAGATGTAGCCATTTGATTACCCTAATTGGGTCGTGTTTGTCAATTTTTCATCACAAATGGTGGTTTTCCAAAGATAGTATTATAGAACCTCAAAAATTATCAAAAGATGATTGCTTATGGTTCACATAAGGTCCGTAGCTATTAAGGATTAGAATGAGAAAGAAAAAATAGGGATAGGAAGAGAAATATAGAAGAAGAAGAAGAAGAAGAAGAAGAAGAAGAAGAAGAAGAAGAAGAAGAAGAAGAAGAAGAAGAAGAAGAAGAAGAGAAGAATATAACAGAGAAGAGAAATTGAGAGAATATTGTCATACCCATCCTTCCATGCACGTAACAGAATTATAGGAGGAATGCATAGGAAATACAAATTCTCACTCCCAATCATGGAATAATAGAAATAACAATTATGCTAACAGAATAATAGATTTAACAACTATCAAAATATTCCCTAAAAATAACTAAATAGGTCCCTCTAGTCATTATTTGTTATGATAACCCACAAAAAAACACACGTCCTTAAGGTGGAAGAAGAAAATTAAGAAATTACCGGGTGATGAAAACACAACCCTCCCAAATAACATATTCAATATCTCTGGCTTTCCATTTAATCAAGACTTGAAGGATCAAATTTCCTTCAAGATTAAAAGTTCTAATGTCGAGCCACTACTTAGGTTCTATAACTCCGTTATCAATAACAATAAAAATTGGAAATTGAGAAATTGGAAAATTAACCTCCCCTTTTGTGAACTTGAGTTGGGACATATGAAACAATGGGTGAATTTTGGTAGTAGAGGGCAATGCATGTTTATAAGCTACTAATCCAATCCTTTTTGTAATTTGGAAAAGGTCGTATAACTGATTTTAAAACTTAAGGGAGTGGCAAGTTGTCGCAGTCAATTACTTGTAGGGATGTAGTTTTAGATAAACCATGTCATTGAAGAATTCACGTTCAGAGCATCTTTTATAGCCTACTGTTTCATTCTACTTGAAGCTTTAACAAGTTGGTCTTGAAGAATACAAAACATATGCTACCTATCTCTGAGATAAGTTTCCATTGCCGCAATTGGAGAATTTCATTCAGTAGCCCATGGAATTTATGCTAGTGTGTACCTATATAGGGCTTCAAATGGTATGAGTTGTAAAGCCAAGTGAAAATTGGTGCTATACCACCACTCTACTAATAATAACCAAGAACTCTAAGACTTTGGGTTGTCACAATCCCTACAACGTAAATATGTCCCTAAACACCTATTCAACTGTTTGGTTTGACCATCAAATTATGGATGGTAATAAGTGCTCTTGTGTAAAGAAGCTCCTAGGGCGGTAAACAAATATTGCTAGAATAGACTAGTGAAAATCTTATCATGATCTGTGATAATCACAGGAGCCAAACCTTGCAAGTTATAAATGTTGTCTCTAACACCTAAGCAGTATGCTTTGTTGGGTAATATATGGGCCAATGAAATAAAGTGGCCATACTTAGTAAACTTGTCAATCACCACAAGTATGAAGTCCTTTCCTCCTGATTTAGGTGGTCCATCTATAAAATCCATACTGATTTGATCCCAAGCCTGTGTTGGAATTCCAATGGGTTGAAGTAGACTAGGATAAGGAACTTATGTTGTCTTACATTATTAGTAGACATTGCATAATGCTACCCATTTAATAACCTATTTCTTCTTTCCTGACTAGTAGAAAACAACCTTTATGAATTGATAAGTGCCCTCTGACCTTGATTGCCCTCCCAACATAGAACCATTTATGAATTCTATTAGTCGTGATGTGAAATCTTCTACATTGCCTATGTAAATTCTACCCTTAAATATAATTAACCCTTGCCACAGCGTATAATCCCTTTAGTTTGAGGAGCCTATCAGTGTTGTGCTAGTGAGAAAATCTTGTTCCCAACTATCGTTTCTCTAGCTACGAATTAAAACTTTGATCTAAGATGGAACAACATGAGAAATATCAAAATGGTAAGAATGAGTTAGCTTACATAATAAAGCATTGACAACTATGTTTTTTTTAACACCCAGGTGATAAATAATTAAGTAATCTAGTCCTAATAGCTTCCTTTCTTTTGGAGATGAGTGTGGAGTTTTTTTTGTAGAAGGAAATGGAGGCTATCGTGATCTGTTTTAATTTTGAAAGAGCTCCCTTCCAAGTAATGTCTCCAGTGATCCATAACCAATAATATTGCCAATAGGTCTTTTTAATAAATTGAGAGCCCCTAGTTCCTGAGAAATAAGGCTTTACTGAGATATGTAATATGGTCACAATCCTAGATCAATATCATGCCCATACCTATATCACTAACATCTATTTCAAGAATAAATGGTTTGGAAAATAGGTAATGCTAGTATAAGAGTAGAATACATTGCAAGTTTTAGAGCTTTAAATGCTTAATAGGCAGTATGGGACCATATAAATGAATTCTTCCTCAAACCTTATGAGATGCTTTGTCAACGTACCATAATTTTATATAAAACGACGATATTAACCAATAAGCCTCCTTAACAGAAGTAGGTATAGGCCAATTATTCATAGCTTTGAGTTTTTTAGGATCAGTTTACAAAACTTCACTAGATATAATGTAGCCTAAGTACTCAATTTGGGTCTACAAGAATGAACAATTGGATAACTTGAAAAATAATTGATTATCCTTCAAAAGATAGAAATACAATCTCATATGTGATAAATGTTAGATAGATAACTAGCTATTGACCATGATTTCATCGAAGAAGACTAAATTAAAACTGTGAAGTTAAGGCTTGAAAAATGTGATTCATTAATGATTGGAAGTGGTTGGGCCATTTGTAAGACCAAATGGCATTGCGTAGAATTCAAATGCCCTAGTTGAGTTTTGAAAGTAGCTTTTGGTATATCATCCTCTGACATTCTGATTTGATGATAACCCACTTGTACATCAAGCTTAGAAAAATGAGAGGCTTTATGTAATTCACCAAAGAGGTCTTTAATATAAGGTATGGGAAATTTATCTTTTGATGGTTACAGAGTTGAGTTGTTAGTAGTCTACCAAAAAATGCCATATTTTGTCCTTCTTTTTAACCAATATAATCGATAAAGCAAATAGGCTATAGCTACATTGAATAATTCCAGACAACAGCATGTCCCTCACGAGTGTTTGAATCTCTTCTTTTTCAAAATAGGGATAACGATAGGGCCTTAGATTAACAAGTTGGGAGCTAGGTTTAAGGGGGATCTTATGGTCACAAAATCTCAAGGGAGGTAAGCCCATGGGATCATCAAATAATACTTTAAATTATTCGATCAAATTCTTTAGTAATGGGGGAATACAATAACAAGAGTTATGGTGGAATTCAAGGGCCTGTGCGTGCCATATAGCAAATAGTTGGACTGCAGTTTGGTCTTTGAAATTTTTGTAAAGCTACTTGCCAGTGATAGAACCCTAAGAAGCTTGATCTTCTTCCATCACTCCTTTTAAAATCACCTTATGGCTAAAGTGCCCAAAAGATAAGCACAGCTTATTGAAATAAAAAATGATGGGACTAAAGCTTTTCATCCAGTCGACACCTAATACCACATCACAACCCCCCAACTCTAGAATGCCTAAGTTTGCTTTGAACATGATCCAATGCATGCTCCATTCAATGATTGGTTTAGCTCTTTAGCCATCTAAGAGTCTAGAAAGCTATGGGCACTCCCATTATTGGTAAAAAAAATTAATAGTGATTTCCCACGTGCAATCCCTTTTATTTTATTATGTTATAAGCTATCATCCTTTTAAGAGCATGTAGGGAAATAACAATCTGTTCTCCTTGAGCCTCCACCTCAATTATTATAGAAAAACTCTAAAGGCAATCTCCTGTAGCACTCATTGTACAAATCTTTATAATTAATAAAAAGGCATTTTATTAATTTGATGTTCATGTTCTTTATGAATTGATGATGATCTTAAATCAAATTAATGAAGTCCTTGATACATTATATAGCATGAAGGAAATCATGATGAGATCATGATAATGAGATTCCTATCATATATAGTTATGTCAGTTTCTAAATTATCCCTAGTCATATGATTAATAAGATGGGACATTATTAATCCAAACAGACTAGCACATGTTATACTCCTTGATTGGATCAAGCAGTGGATCACATAAGCTATAAGCATGAGTTGTTTATAGTTAAAACGTGGATGCTTACAAAAAGTAGTAAGTATATTAGCTGACTTACTATGAGACAATCATATGAATAATATATTTTATTGTTAATGATAGTCTCATCATATCAATGGTGCAAATATTTTTAGACATGAGGTGTTCAAGGATATCTTGGATAGTAATCCTATACTTTGACTCCATTCCTTGTTGCCTCAGAGAGGTTGCTCATAGGGTGGTGCTTAGGTATAGCTTAAGGTATTCAAAGATAATTGAGTAGCTAAAAAAGGATTCACCACTTCTGATAGAAGGAGATGGTACCCACGGCCTCTTGTCGGGGTGATTACTCAGGAATCTCTAGCTAGAGTGAAAATTTCGTGAAGATAGTCTTCAGTGACATATCCAATTAAGTAATGAGCCTTGGGGATAAGAACTGGCATCATTTGGGCTAGATGTGACATAGTCAGTCTAGTGGTAGTTGACACTTTAACCATACTCTAAACCAAGTGGGGTACAGATGGTGAACGGGAAAATTGCACAAGAACATTGTCTATGGAAGCGTTCATAGTCAAACCACTGAGTTTCTGGTCAATTAAAGGTCATAAAGTGTTGCTAAATACTGCTCATGACTTGCTTGAATTAAGTGTTAAATCAAGTGGTCAACATAACCAGAAACCTAATTGTTCACATGCATTGGAGATGCGAAAAATGAGTTGGATAGTGATCTAAGATATGAGAGAATATTTTGGAATTGTAACGTGATATGGTCATGGTAAGAAACGTTGCAAAGGAATGAAAGAAAGCAAGTGTTGCATGGCTTCCAGCTTAGAAAGTTTTCAGATTTCTAGCAAACGTTTTAAGCCAAATTAAATGGCATTCATGACCACTTAATTCCAATTATTCCTCCATTCATGATAGGGATTAGAGGAGGGTAAAATTTGGCAGAAACTCACTCATTTTTAGGCATAGTATTGTAAGAAAACAAGTGACAAATGTGAAGAATTCAACTTATACACACTTATTCTCTAAACTTTTCTCTCAAGAATATACACCAAAGCTAGCACTTTGTATATGTTCTAACCATTCTTCCTAAGAGGTTTCAAGCTTTGTTCTTCATATGGATATCATTATAGATGTCCTCCTGTGGTCATTGTGGATTACAACAACCCCAAGAGGTGAAGACAACGAAGAACGAAGGACTTAGTAAGGTACATATCTTAAGTTCATTTTTATACTACATCTAATGGCACATGTATGATTTTGTATTTTATTGGCTTTGTTTTATTTTCTGTTGTGCATTTTCTTATATGTGATGCATGTAATGCAAAATCGAAACCTAATAGTGGTATTAGTGCTACGTTGTGCCTATTAGATGTAGTTTCTATTACATGTGCAATAGGATTACATGGTTGTGATAACTGTGGGTCTGTTCTTAGAAAATTCAAAATTAAATTATGAAAATTTGTTTTCAAGATTTTATTTCACTGATCTTCTCATGACATGTTATTATATGGTTTTAGTAATTCAAAATTGATTTAAATGTGATTGAAATATTTATTGTCGACTTTCTAACAATATGCTGGAAAACTTGTTTTTGTCAAACATATGTTGTTGGTTGGCTAAACTAATGAGGTTTAATATGTTTTTAATGGAATTTGACTGTGAAAATTTTACATAAACATATTTGGAATTTTTTTAAACCTCTGGAATTTTTCTAGGATTTATTACAATTTTCTAATAAATATTCAAACAGTAATTAGATCTGGTCAGTTTTGAAGAAATCGATGGATCTGTTTTGTTTGACAATTTTTTATGTTTATGTTTCGATTCCAAAACCTTAAAAATATTTTTATATGATAAAATATGTTATTTTGATGAATGAAGAATGCAAAAATGATTTTGCTCGAATTATACAGAAAAAAATTTAGATGTCAAATTTGTCATTTTTAACATCTCAATGGTGTTTCGGTTATCTTGATAATTTTTGGGTGATTCAAAAATTATTTTGATAAACGTGAAAAAACCTAAAGATGCATGGGATGATGATTTGATGTTTTGGAAATTTTGGAAAAACTTGAAAAATAATTTAAGTATAGCATTATTTTTTAGTAAGAATAGAAATTGGCATGTGAAACAAAAGTAAAATGTTTAATTTTGACATCAAATAATCAATTTTAAGATGAATTAATTTTGAATTAATTTCTAGAATTAAGAGTTTAATTTAATTTGATTAATATTAAATTCTAAACTGATATGACATACAAGTTTAAATTTAGCGAAGATAACACTTAGGAAGAAATTCAATTCAAGAGTTGAATTAACTCCCAAAATAAACTATATGCCATAACATAATCGAATTTTATCAGTGAATAAGGCAACTGAATTTCATTTCTTACTAAACCATTAAACAAATGAATTACCTGGGAATTGATAAGTACATGGTGTTGCTTTTATACAAAAGGACTAGCAAAATTATCTGTATTAGAGTAGAAAAATGAAATCTAAGAACGTATGCTTAGGATATCATAATCCTAATGATATAATATGATAAAATATCTAAGTATGCGATTAGTTAACAAATCCTTATAGCTTAATTAAAATCTATCGTATAAGCACACACTAAACATAATTTCAAGCCTTCTTATGGTAAGATACAGTAAACTATCAATCAGACTTCAATAGAGCTTTACATTAATGAGTCTATGGGCATTTAACTTGTATTTTAATTATTTTATATTATTTGAAATGTAATTTAACATATATTTTATTTTTTAAGTCTTATTCTAGCCTTATAAAGTATGAGTGAATTCAATCATATTTGAGTCAAGTTAGAGGCATAATTTTTTATTTGAATTTGACCTTCTCCATAGTTTTCTAATCAAAGAAAAATCAAAGTCAATTAGAACTTAAAATGATGGACAACAACTTTATAAATGACATCAAAAATCAATTCAGGCTTGAAGATGTCAAAAATTAGAGATTTTGGAAGAAAAAGTAAAAGAAAATCAATGTTGGTGGCACTAGTTAGGTATTGGTTTAAGGAGATTAAAGTTCCAAAACAAAATTTGCATTAGTTTTGTTGGACCCCATTTTCGGAGCCCAACAATCTTTCCAGAGTCGAAAGACGTGAGCGGGTTTCCTTGTAGGATTATTCCAATGAACCCTCACTTTACCGTCATCTCATAAGAGTGGCTTACTCACAATAGCCCATTACCAACATCACAATTTGACTTCTTCAAGCCAATTGTAGCTCTATGCTCTAGTTTATTTTGAAACAAGAAACTTCTCGTTCGGAGCTATATAGCTCAAGATATGCTTAAAATCCAAGGTGTGTTCATAACCTAGTTACGCTCCTCTGACCGATCCCTAATTTTTCCTTTCATCAGTCTCTTTCAAATCAACCCCAACAGCTAAAAAATTCATTGAGAGATAGGAGAATGTGTCAAGAATCTATTGCTTCAAAAATCACTTAATTTGGAGGTTAGGTTATGAAGTTATGGCCAAAGAATCAACCATGCTCATATCCTCAATCACGTTGTACCTATCTTGGAACAATTAGCATAACTTTCACTAGAGATTTTGGATCAAGGATTTTCTTTGAATGTTTCGAAGAGGACTTCCAGATCTACAACTTTCATGCAGACTTCGAAGGCAAATTTTATCATTTAGATGGTCAAAAATGGGATCAGATGATAGGATGGGATGAATAGTGCACCAGACAAAATGACGTCATCACCAAACGATACTTCCTCACCAGATGATACGTCCTCACCAGATGAAGCGTCCTCACCAAATGATACATCCTCGTTAGACGAAGTGTCCTCACAAGATAATCCATCTGGTGATTTGGTATGAGATATGATGTATAGGGTGATTTGGTATACAAAACTGTATGGGAATTGATTCAAGCTAATGTGATATACTTATGAATTTGGTTGTATACTTGTGATGTTGTGTTTTGACTTAAGTGAGCACAATGGTGATGGCTCACTCATTGAGTTTACAAAACTCATCAAAATTGCAATATTATTTTTCAGGTCCTAAAGGTTTAAAAAGTCCCTCAAGACGTGAAGTTCGTATGCAACTGCGCATCTGCCTGAGACAAGCCACTACCATAACCCTGCAGATTAAGTTCGTGGCCCATATCTGAACCTTCTTTCACGATCGTGGCCTATTGTTTCAGCCCAAATGTCTTCCGAAACTTCTCAGTTCTTCGATACTGACCCTAAAACATAGCATATCAAGGTATTTCAAAAACATAATACTTAAGCTCAAAAGCTTGTATAACCCATAAAACACTTCAAACATAAACAATTAACAAACTAACACAATTCTAACCTAAACATATATTAAATGATCAAATTAATGGCTAAACACATATCAAACTATACCCTAAACACGATGCAATTTACACTTATCATTTATTCATATCTATTGCGTATGATTTGAACTTTCAATTTAGTTAATTATAACCTTAAAATTAATCATTTTTTATTATATTAGATAATAGAAAGATGTTTAGTAATAATACTTGTAGTCCGGAATGACATTTATACTCTCTATATTATATTACAATGACGATATATGTACTTGCATAGTGATCTTTAATATAATTTTGATAGGATACGCGTACATCACAATTAGTTAGCTTCTTTGGGGTTACTACTACTGATTCAAGTTGTATTAATGATCTTAGGAATAATGATGCTCAAGTACATAGAATGTTATCTATCCTCTATTGCTTTCCCAATGATGTCAATTTACATAAATATCACATGAGAAACATTTAAGTGGTTATTTTTGTTTTTATATCAAAATGACTTCAAGTGCACTTGTTAGGTTTTTTTTTATAGCTTCCTTGTTGATTTAATTGTTAGTAGATAATCCTCAATCTCAAGATGAAGCAGGGAATTCATGTAAGTATGGTTGTAATTGCAGTTGATTGACCTTTTTTTTCTACTAGAATCCTCTATAGCCATCAATTCTTAATAGTCTTTTTCGAAATGCTTTCAAATAAGCTTCCATTTCTTCCCATAATGAATCAAAGAAGGCTTCAATATACGATACAACCACATGGTCTTCAACGATTATGTCATCTTTATTCAATCTCTTAATAGGTCTTCCATATCTAATTCAGTTCATGACTACTTTTGTAACATACCATACCCATAGCACATATGCTCGAACATATCCACAGATAGTCGAGAATATACTCTACAAAAATGATACGTTATAACAATCACATAAATACAGTATGAGGCATCAATAGAACTTAAGCATTCCAAATAATTATTTCTTTCACAATCATAATAAGTCATTTATGTCATTAACATTCCAAATTCAAGTAAACCATACACGACAGTTTTGAACTTAATCTTAGTACATCATATAATACAAAAATTACACATTAGAGACAATGTGTGTCATAACATGGAATGCTAATACAAAAGATATCTATCTAGACTTTACAGATATCAGTTAACCAAACGTTTGAGTCATTTTTGTCCTCAAAATAACAGTACTAGCATTCTATTAGATCGTTTTAGAAGCGAGATCTCCCTTAAACCTGAAAATCAACGTTATAATTTTGATGAGTTTGCAAACTCAGTGAATGAATCATCATTGATGTGATCACTCAATTTAGAACACCAAAATAAATTACATAAATCAATTCAACAAGTATATTACAAAATCCAGTATCGAATGCCACATCACATTTTGTCATATTTCAACAAATATTGTATACCAACATTGTATATCACAATTTCAGAACAATTCAATAATTTTATCACAATCATTCATATGATACATGTATAATTGTATATGCAAATGCATATGTGATTTCTTTCTTATTTTTCTTTATTGTGACCGAGTGCCTATTAACTCAATTTATTGTCTCGTATCTATTATAGATTCTGGGCTCATTTCATATATTGTCCTGTATCTGTTGTGGATATCGGGCTCATTGTTATCTGAGTCTGTGGCTCTTTATGCATAATCATGAGCTTTAAGCTCTTTTCCACTCATTGGCTATATCGGTCCCAACTCCTTTATTTGATCATGCATTTCAATATAATGAGATTCATCAATTCACATATCATGCTTTTAGTACTGTGCTCATGTCATATATCAAATCCTTCGGATCTAAGTCCGACATTCATCATTCAGTTGTTCACACATTCCATGATACGCATACGATTCAAATGGAAGCACATATAATTGAATTTACACATCAAGGTTAACTCATAGTACGCTTTAGAAAAGCTATTGCCTTGATGATCCAAAAATGTCTGGATGCTGATGATCAACTTGTGCTTCTAAAGTCATGCAATACACACATAATTTACACATCACTAAGTTGTTCAATCATATGAATATACAATCATGCACATATATATGTGTCATGTTCAATGCGTGCTCAATTGAACTTTCCGGGTATGTATTCTTATTCACAAGTCTTGACCATTAAATAATTATAGCTTGTATATTACCACTTTGCATTCAGGTTATACCTTAAGTAAGTTTGATTACGCTAAATTCATCAATCATACATTCATGAACCTTTTCTAGCAATATACATTCATACAACTTCCCAATGCTCATTCATTCATACCTAATACTCCTTCCTCATATCCTTTGGATCATATTTGCATTCATAAGAACACCTTTATTTCTTTAACAACTCAATTTTCATATTTAAATACATTGATATCATGACAATTCATTCCTTAGGTAATGACATCAATTAACAACCTAAACTCATCGAACCCTTAACTAATTAATCAAGCAACAATCTGGGTTCATTTTAAGCCTTAATTAAGTCCAAATACACCAATGTAAATTGACTTATCCTCATTTGGTTCAACAAATTCACAAAACCGAAATTATCATTTCAAAGCTTTGGCCACGATCGTGGGATGAGTGCCCCAATCATGCATTATCCAATTTTCTCAACTATCCACGAATTTCATCTTCTTAGGATCATCATTAGCACTTCAAAATTTTCAGAATTCATACTCTCAAAAGCTACTTCAATTCATGTTAATATAGCTTCCATCTTGGTTACATTAAAGCTCTCTAAATTTTATTCATTTATGTCCCTAACAATCATTCTTACACATACAGTAACATCCCCATTTTTTCCATATTTTAAAAAAAATATTTCATGTCAAATTCATAACACCTTCATAATAGTCCATTAATTATACCTCAATTACTCATCAATTTCATCTCAATTTCCAGCTCAAAATCATTCATTTAATAGCTCATAAACTATTATTTTTTATACATGCTAAACAGTACAGAAACTACCATTCATGCATCATGTTCCCAGCACATTTAACACCAATACTTCAATCAATCAATCCCCAATTTAGTCATTATCAAGTTCTATTATTTTATATCACAAGAGATCAATATTTTATCTTCTTAATTAGCTCAAATACCTCCTCAATTATCAAGCTAACCTAGCTTTCCATGCATGCAAACACAATTCCAAAAACAAGATGGGAGTAGAATGATTTCAGCAAGGGCAAACAGATGATAACAGATTATAGCTATTTTTGTGCAGGATCTTGTATGGATCTTGGAGTGATGATGAATAGAATTAAAGCAAAATTTCAAAGCTTTGAGGGTTATGTGTATGTTTCGATAGTGAGAGGAGAAGAAGAAAGCATACAAAAGAAACAACTAGAGAGAAACATGACTTTGCATTTGCTTAAGCCATTTGGTGCAAGGTATCTTTGTTTTAGAAGGACATATGTCATACAAATGGAGTAAGCTACATGTCTTCTTATGTGGCTGCTAAATGTCATCAATATCTTAGGTCATTTTTCACTCAATCATTACCGTCATTGGTCACTTAATTTTTTATGCCAAAAGTCACTCATTTTATAAGCTTAGTCATCCTAATTTTTCATGTATCAACTTGTCTTACCACTTGACATTTTTCCTAGACTAAATGTACATTTTAATTCGTCAATTTTTCAATTGTAACAATTAACTCCAAATTACTAATTACAATCCATCAAACCAAAATTCAAGACATAAGCAATACACAATCAAATCATCATCATTTTAAACCTTTCATACCCCGGAACATGTTAATTGAGTGCATATACTATCTTTGCAATGTTTTATATATCAAAATTCATGTGTGTATATGCTCATGTTATACATGTGAATGAAATGCACCTCATAAAATTCTAAAATGATATGACTCAAAAGTCTTAACATTTTAACCCTCAGTAAGTTTTGGAAACCTGCCATTACAACTTTGCTTTATTTATGCATATTGGTTTGCTTATAAAACCTGTTAAATAGCTTAATCCCACTGTCGACCATTATTCAAATGGAATATTCTAATTATTAATCTTGTTTAGAACATGTTCCATTCAAAATTTCTTCAGTTGAAGACTAGGTTTCTGCTTTTGTAGAAAAATAAGTTTGTTATTGATATGCCAAAGTCCAACCTCAAGAATTATTTGGATGATGAAGAGATCTCCTTGTTGATAAAAATCTCATGTAACCTCATCTTTGTTTCATTGTTGATGACCCCTGGTAGAGTAAGTTAGTTAAAGAAACCAATCAAGAAGCTTGACTATTCATAATGCTAGTCCCACTCGAGAAAGAAAGAAGAGTGTAACATAGCTTGTCAATAGGTGAGTCCCAACCACTTGACACTAAGTAGTATTCGCCTTATGAGGCTCACTGCTTTCAACAGCAAGGGTTAAGAATGGGCTTTGAAAGAGGAGCTTAGAATTTGAGAAAAGTTCTAGATTGGTAAGTAGTATTCGCCTTCTGATTTCTAATACTTCTTACAAAACAACAGAACCGCCCTCAATACTCCTGCTTCTTGCGACGCGTTACAATAAGAAATGAAAAAGAAAGGGGCCATCAACGCTTCAAAACGAACAGCCTCATGGCCTACCCAAGCGGCACCAGTTATATATGGTATCAAGTGTAACCAAGTGCCGAGGAATGAAAAACTTGAGAAGAAAAAATCACACCGTCAAAAACACTATGGCATGAACAAAATGATTTAACTCATTATAATAGCAAAACCCCAATAACATTAACTTTCAAATGAAAAGTCGGTTGAACAAAGTCGAACTCAAAGCTCTCTGGCAAAAACAATAGAAATGAACATAGGACAATTACTCTTTAGTCTCATGATCCTATCAAGAAGAAATATGCTGCTCTTTGGATCCTGAATGATACGGTCAAAGCACATTACTCTCTGCTTCTTCAAGAATGAGGGCTTTAGTAGGCTTTCCCAACAGATCAGTGTACTCCTGGAAAGGAGACTTTGTGAAGCGTGTTTCCCTCCAGAAGTCGGGTGTCAAAAATCCGTACGTTTTCAGAAGACACTCAAAAGTGGCCTGCAACCATAAGTTCCATCGGGAAACAGATAGCAGAGAAGGAATCATTATTAACAAGAAACTTTTTACTTTTTGCCTTGTCATAAACAAACCTCATCATCAAATTTCTGCTGACAATTCCTAAAAATAGAACTACATGAACAAAACCTCACAAGAAACCAAGAAACAATCATGTTAAACCCTAGTCAATGTTCAGAAAACAGTCGAATTTTCCAAACTCATACAAGCTGTAACATAATTTATTAGCAATTGACTAATAATTACAATACATGCTACAATGCATCTAAGAGGCCTTACGTAGATCACAGAAACATCAACAGGCAACTCACTAGCATTACCCAAAAGGCTTACGATATCCTCAGAACGAATTCAACAATGCTCTTTTTACATCTACTCATTGGCAAATTCACGCTAAAGAAAAGATGATAGATACCCATTTATACCCAAGCTTTAAATCTTAAAATCTGACCCAAAAATAAAGGTGAATTTTTTTTTTGTAAAATAGATCAAAGTTATGATATAATAATAATAATAATAACTATAGAAGAGGAAAGTACCTTGACGAAATTGCCAAGAGTCTTAGTGGAACCTCGGGAGGAGGTGAAAACATCCTCGATTCCAGCGAACTGCAGAACCTTTTTGGGGACACGTGCAGCAACAATACCAGCTCCACGTGGCGCAGGAACCATTCTCACGGTGACGGAGCCACACTTTCCGGTGACCTTACAAGGCACAGTGTGTGGCTTCCCGATCTTGTTACCCCAATAACCTCTCCTCACAGGAATCACAGAAAGCTTAGCCAAAATAATCGCTCCCCGAATCGCAGTAGCAACTTCCTTAGAACACTTTACGCCCAAACCCACGTGACCGTTACCATCTCCGACGACGACAAAGGCCTTGAAGCGTGTACGTTGACCGGCACGTGTCTGTTTCTGGACCGGAGAGATCTTCATGACCTCGTCTTTAAGAGCTGGTCCGATGAGCAAATCAATGATTTGATACTCCTTGATTGGGAGTGAATGAAGGTAAATCTGTTCTACGCTTCTGATCTTTCCTTCTTTGACCAATCGGCCCAGTTTGGTCACGGGAACCCATTGTTCTTCTTTCTTCTCACCCCGTGCGCGACGGCGGCCTCTGCCTCCACGGTCGCCGCGAGGTGCTCCGCCAAACCCGCGTCTGAATCCCCTGTCGCCTCCACCTCTCTCAGCCATGCTTGGATTGGTCGCTGATAGTGTGATTTAGGGTTCACGAAGAGGAGTGTAGACAATGATATGGTAACAGAAGTGGCGCCGGCGCTATAAAAGAGACTTGTTAGGGTTTTGGCTTTTGGGGGGACTATAGAGGGCTATTCGGGTATTTTATATTTTCTTTGTTTTGGGTTTATCGACGATGGCTACTGAATGCGACGTCCTGGCCCAACAAGAGTAAATGGGCTACTCCTCCTAATGTTGAGAGACACATCTAATAAATCAGCCACTTATGCATATTTTGCATAAATCTATACCGCTATGTCAAAGTTTTCTTTATAAATTAAATAAATTCTATTTCCATATAGGTAGGAAACTACCTTGGACATCCGGTGATTATTTCTATTTCCATTTCCATTTGTTACCCTGTGTTTGTGTCTGAGACCATCCATCTATTCATTAAATGTTAATAAATTAATAAATGGTCTCAGTTACAAGGTGACACACAAAAACAAAAACAGAAACGAAAACGGAAAAAGAGGAATTGATCATAACTATCCTGTAGTCTTTTAATACAACAAGTTCAACCATGAAAAACTAAAGGGGCTTATACAAACAATATTTACGGTTTAACCAATGCTTCTTAGTGTACATGTGGCCTGGCTTTCTCACATCGTTATCCACTTTTATCTTAAGCCTTGGCTAATGATTCCCTAGATTAACCTATGTTCATCTGGGTCTATACACCGCTTTTTAGTTCTTGCTCGAGCTTCCAAGGCCTTGAACAACAACCGCCTCCTAAGTGCCTTGAGATTTAGAATGTTGTTCATTTTCTAGTGTCTTCTTTAGTCTCACATGGATAAATGCCAATCCCTCAAAGTGATCATTTAGGACATAAGCTTTGCAATTCTCCTCTTTGCTTAATATTGGGTTGTTTGTTTATAGTAGCTTTTTTTGTGATTCCTTCATTGATTTCGTGTGTAATGCTTACTTCATCTTGTTTTTGCCTTCTTGCTTCTTAGATTCTACTTGATACTAATCGGCCCTTAGATTTCGTATAATTTTGAGTGGGATCTGTTGGGAACTTAGGTCAGGATTTGATCTACATGTAGTGATATAATTATAAAACATTTTTTATTTGATTTCTTGATAGTTAAGATCACATAAAGTTATATAAAATAATTAACACATAAAACATAATAAAGTGTAAGTCTTAATTTGTATCTTATTTCAAATATTGATCATTTTTTCGTATCCCTTAAACCATCTTTGAAATTAGTCCATCTCAACTATTCATAGTTGTAGATTGTATCGTATTTCAGTGGGTAATTTGGTGTGTGTTTAGTTGTTAATTTGATTATTTAGTGTGTGTTTATGTTAGAATTGTATTGGTTTATTAAATATTTGTATTTTAGGTGTTTTATGGGTTAGAGCATGCTTTTGAGTTTCAATGTTGTGTATTTGAGGTGCCTTAATGAATTTGCTAGTTTTTCAAGGCTTACTGGCCACAATTGTTGGACCCGCTGCTGGAGCCCAACATTTGATGCTAGACCCCGCTGCTGGAGCCTAACATCCTGCTTGAGAGCGTGGTGCTGGACCCATAAACGTGCTGATTAAACATTTACTAAAAGATTCGCGGAAGACTAATGGACCTGTTGGAAAACATAACTTGAAAACCTGCTTGCATGTAATTTTAAACAACCAATGATATTTCAATCATGATTCATAATCCAAAAGATGAGTTTTACAAAGCTTTACAAACATTTCAAATCATGTTACAACCCTTGGGTTCAAATGCCCAAAATACAAAAATACACTTGACCCATAAACC
>JAOTIZ010000201.1:7722586-7736717 GCA_027123425.1 Erythroxylum panamense
AATATTCATTATATATTTTTAATTATTAAATCAAATTTTATTTGAAATTTATATATTTTTAAATATTTTAAATATTAATTATATTTATTAATAATTATTAAATCAATTTTAAAAATTAAGTTAAGATATTTATAATTTTAGTAATAATTAATTTTAATTAATTAAATATGTAATATATTTAATTTATATTAAATTAAATAATATATGTTTTGCTTCATGTTTCTATTCTATTTGGTTGTTTTCTTATCATGAACTCTTATTGTAAATTGTAATAATTTGAGAGTTAAGGATATTTATTGTTCTTTTTATTAAATGTTTTAATGTAATTATTATTTATTATATAATGAAAATTGAAATTGTAATATTTAAATACTTTGTATTGTTCTTAATTTTATATTTGTATGATGATGATTGTCTTTTTATAAAAATTGTGGTTATTATCTATATGTGAAACATCTAAAAATTATTATTATTTCATATCAATTGTAATTTTTTGAAATATGGTTAAAATATTCAGTACAATTGTACAATAGAACAATGGACTATTTTGTAATTTTTAAAATAATTCAGAGACTATTTCATAAATTTAAAAATTACCTGAAACGATACCCGATATTGACTAATACCGGTATAGTACTGTACCAGAACCTAATCCAATAATAAATTTGGTACAGTATTCGTAACATTGATTTTGACTTAAATTTTATTAATAAAAATAATAACATAAAATGTGGATTGTGGCTATATAAGTATTGAGAAAGTTCTCAACCAACTTCAGCCATATAATCAAATTAGCATATAAGTTGCATTATTTAAGTTAGTATGAAATTTGTGATAGAATGAGTTAAATTTTGTTATTAAATAATAACTATACTTTAAAATAAAATAATGTATTAAAAAGTGTAAAACTTTTACAATTTTAACAATTATTATGTATCAATTATTATTTATTTCACATT
Organism: Erythroxylum panamense; assembly: GCA_027123425.1. Lineage (NCBI taxonomy): Eukaryota > Viridiplantae > Streptophyta > Magnoliopsida > Malpighiales > Erythroxylaceae > Erythroxylum > Erythroxylum panamense. Next base: position 7,723,546 of record JAOTIZ010000201.1, read on the forward strand.
TGAACCTTCTTATCTTTTTCTTATAGGTATGATTTGACAAGCAAAATGCACATACTAATTTGAGTTCACAGAAGCTAATTTCATAGGCTAAATCGATAACGAATCTAACGTTTCTTTAAAAGAATAGAGTAGGAGAAGAAAATAATTTGCAGGAAGCTTCCTTTTGATGCGGTAACTTAATTACATGCCAAGATCACATTATTGATACCTAGGGATGACATATTGTTCTAGGCTCGACCTAACCCTAAGTCAATGGGTCAAGCCTTAGTCTATCAAGCTTTGGGCCAAGCCCAAGTTTTTTAAAAGTCGAGCCTCGAGCCCATTTTAAGCCTAATAGCTCTAGTCTTAGCCTAGCCAGAGGCCCGAATGGTTAAAACGAATGTAAAATTACATCATTTTACACTGAGAGAGTGGAATTTTGGTTTTATAATATATGATGTGAAAAATTGTCATTTTATTCCGAGGGTTTTTATTTTATGCCTAAGAAAAATGGCATCGTTTTACACCTAAATAAAACAACGCCGTTTTATCCTTGCAGCTTTTATTTTACACCTAAGTAAAATGACATCATTTTTAATATAAGTTAAAACCACCCCAAGTCCCTACCCTCTCTTACCTAGTTTGACAGTCCTTCATCCCACTCCCTCCATTCGGCCTTGAAGTGCAACATGTTTGGTATCCCTCCCACTATACTACATCATTGACAATCAGTTGACTCTCTTTGACAATCGAGAGCTTTACCTATTCTTATGTTGCTCCTCCATGATTGGTGGCTTCATCCTTTTCCTAATAAATGGTAAGGCTTTTATGTTTTTTTTTGGGAATTCAAGTATATTTGTGATTCTATTTTCTAGTTTTGTTTTTATTTGATGATTATTACACTTTTTGTCTTTGTTTATTTTATATAAAAGATGCATTTTGATTCTTTTGTTGGGAAGGAAATGAAAGCACTATATTTCTTTCATTTGTTATTTTGCAATCTATAAAGATTGAGTTTGTTGTTGATTTTTGTTCATCATGGTATCTTTTCTAATCAAATTGGTGCCTTTATTCTACATAGTTTTATGGATGTTAATTAGGTTAGTAATCAAGATGACGGTTCATTTAGAAATGAACTAAGTTTTTTTTTATGTTAAAATGAATGCATATTGGCCTTTCCCATTATCAAACTTAGTTTGATAAGGTTGAACAATTGGACTGAATATCATAAATTGCAACCGATTTAACTATTAGCAAGCAAATAACTTTTTTTTCAACATATAGCAAAAGATAAAGTTTACAGATCTTTGATATAGAAAGAAATCTATAATCTCATACACCTATCAGGGATTATATATAAAGATCATTAGTATAAAGGTGATGATGTCAAGATTTGAGCAACCAATAGAAAAAAGTTCTTAGATTGGATTTGTCAATTCTAGATAGTCATTAATTAATGCATAAAAATTCAAGTAATAACATCTTAATGTATTTAATATAAATGTTATCATAATCATGATAAAAGTATATGTATACATGTAAATGTCTATGAATAACTTATATAGCTGTATATGTTGACTGTTTCAAATGAATGAGCATATTCCTTTAGTAGAAAGTTCTATTCTAGTACCTGAGAGTATACAAGCTGATACTTCTAATCCAGTATGAATTGAAGATAGAAGTCCAGGTTCATTAAAAAGTGGTGTTTGAATTCACTTCAACAAGACTACATCAATGGATGAAGTAGGGAAGGCCAAATGTACATATTATCACAATGTGTTGGATGGGAGTTCATAAGATGGAACCTCTCATTTAAAGAGACATTTGAATTCATGTAATAGATAGATCATATCAGGGGGTTAAAAAAAGTTCATAAGATGGAACCTCTCATTTAAAGAGACATTTGAATTCATGTAATAGATAGAAGATCGTATCAAGGGTTAAAAGTTTTTAACCCCTAACTTAATGAGAGGGAAGAATCAAATGATTGCTATAAATTATAATAACATATCAAGAATGCTGATGACTATTATGGTCAATGGTGATGAACATCCACTCTCTATCATTGATAGCAAAAGATTTAGGATGCTTTTACCTCATTGCAATTGACTTTCAAGATCCCAAATTAGAATAACTTAAAAGAAAGATATTATAAAGATATACAGGGATCAAAATAAAGAAAATTTAAAAATATTGTTGAGTATTAAAAGATGGGTTACCATCACAACAAATATATGGATAGCCAATAATTAAAAAAAGGATTATATAACAGTGATGTCACATTATATTGACAATGATTGGTCTTTATGTAATAGAATATTAAGGCAAATTATATTCTTTAATATTGCTACATTTTTTATTATGCTATGATTAATATGTGTTCATATTTTTAAATATTAGATTTATTTATAATTGGTACCATATACAAGTAAAAAGTTGGCAACCATGTTGATCGAGTGTTTAATCTATTAGAACATTGACACCAAGTTATCTACATAACAATTAACAATTTAGCACGAATGATGCGATGATTCAAAAGGTGAGGAATAAGTTATAGATTGGGAGGTTGTTCTATATGCATTTTTTTTACATATATTTTGAATTTAATTATGAAGGATAGGTTGGAGATGATAGAGGAAGTAGTAGATTTGATTCAAAATACTATAGTGTATTAGAGTGTAACACCAAAAAAAGTTAAAAAGTTTTAAAGATATTGCACGACAATTATGTATTTTGAGGATGAAGAAGTTGGTATTTGATTGTCCTACCAGATGGAACTTAATCTTCAAGATAGAGTCAAAAATCCTATATGTTGAGGTGTTTACTAGGCTGAGACAAAAAGATACTCAGTATACTTACCTACCTACAAAAGAGCAATAAGACTTGGCTAAAAAACATTGTGAAAAGTTGGAAATATTTTATAATACTACGGAATTGTTCTTGGGGATAAAATATCCACCATCGTATAGTTGCTTTCCCAATATGTGTGAGATCAAGAAAGCTTTATCTGATTGGATGCTTGATTCCAATAAGGTGATGCAAGTTATAGGAGAGTAGATGACGAAAAAGCCTAATTCTTACTATTACATGGTTGGAGGTATTATGGCAATCATATCTATATTGGACCAAAGATAAAAGATGGAGGGGGTTAATTTTATATATAACATGTTTTATGATTATCAGGCTAAAGAACATGTTGATATCATTAAACAATTCCAGTATGATTTATTTAATGATTATCAACTCCAATTCAAGATTGAAATAGTTTAGACTGTTCAGCTCGAGCTTTAGGTTCAAGTTCAGGATCATCTGCTAAGAGTAGTTTGATACTCTCAATTACGGAATTCATGAAAGAAAAAAGGGCTAAGACTTCCTACATTATGATAGAGTTGGATAAATATTTGATAGAAGATTATGAGATCGAAATTGAAGGTGTGGAGTTCAATGTATTGCAATGGAGGAAGAACCATAGAAATAATTTTTCGACTATGCAAATAATTGCATAATACCTATTAGGAATTCCATCATTTACTATTACTTTGGAGTTTGGTTTTAGTTTTAACGTTCGGGTTATTAGTCCTCATCATGTTTGACTTCATTTTGGTACTATAAAAGCCCTAATGTATGCCCAAAGTTGATTAGGTGATGAAGATATTGAGAATAAACTTTTCTCTTTATGATATATTAATTTTGTCTATTTTATGATATTTTCTTATATTATATTGTTTTTTTAATTTTTATATTAATATAACCACAAGTATTGATACGGAGGTGACTAGCCATTCAATTTAAAAATATTTCGGTAATATATTTGATGATCAAGGTATATTTAATTGTCTATTAATTATTATCATGTGCTTAATATTCATTTAATGCAATTATTACATTATTAGATATTATTTACATAATAATGTTTATACATGCAGATGAAGTTATGCAAACTATTGACAACCATAATGATTAATTATCCCCTTTTTTGTACTACAGGTTTGTTATCTTTAATTTTTGTTTTGGAATTACTTATTTTTCATATGATTTCATTACTATTTTGTAATTGAAGATATAATTATTTTCTTGTGTTTTTTTTGTTTTGCAAATTCTCAACTTCAATATCTACTTTCCAATCTCTTGCCTCTAGTGTCCACCCTCCAAGACTCCAACATTAGTTGAAAATTTCATTTGTCTTTTTGTAAATTTTATCATTAAAAAAAATTGAATAATATTAGCACGATGATATTCTTTTGTTTAGATAATATAATTTTTTCATATATAATATAATTTTTGTTCACTTCCTTTAAAAATGAATTTAGTTTCAATTTGTTCATCTTATCATTTTATGTATGTTTAATGTATAAATTCATTAAAAAATTATTTTGTATTAAGCAATTGTGCTTATTAAATGTACCTTTTCTCATATATAATATAATATTTTTTAATTTTTTAATTTATTCTTTTTATGTCTATTTAATATATAAATTTATTTAAAAACTCATTTTTATTAAGCAATTGTGCTAAATGAAAGTTGCATCCCTTATATTAATATAATATTTTTTGTTCACATACTTTAAAATGAATTTAGTTTCAACTTATTTATTTTACCATTTTATGTACGTTTAATATATAAATTCATTAAAAAACTCATTTTTTTATTAAGAAATTATGCTAATAATATGAATGTTATATGTCCCATATATAATATAATCTTTTTTGTTCACTTCTTTTAAAAATGAATTTAATTTTAACTTATTCATTTTATCATTTTTTGTAAGTTTAATATATAAATTCATAAAAGTTCATTTTTCAATAAGTAATTGTGCTAATTAAATGAACATTGCATTTCTCATCTATAATATAATCTTTTTATTTATATATACATTTCAAAATTTTATATATACATATTAAAAATAAAAATAATAAAAAAGGAGTTAGGCTAAAGCTTGATGACTCTTTGAGCCAAGTAGGCCATATCGGGTTGGGCTTTAACCTTAGATCTCTAGGCTCGATTGGGCCTCTAGCTAGACTCAAACTCAAATCAAATGTCTCAAGTCGAGCTTAGCCCTACCCAACCTATTGGTACCCCAACAATCCAACTTTACTAATCGGGCCTCGAGCTAGACTCAAATCCAAATCAAACTGTTCAAGTCAAGCTTGGGCCTACCCAGCCTATTGATACCTCAACAATCCAACTTTGCTTTTGCCCCTTTTTATGAAAAATGTAATACTTTTACAGATATGTTATATTTAATAAAGAGAGCTACAACTTTTTCTTTATTTAATTTATTATTTGAAAAGTTAATAATGCCTTTTAAGTTTTAACTTGCTTTTTGTTTTTCTCTATTCCTTCTTATTTTTCTCCCTTTCTTTTTCTTTTATTTATATATTATTCAAGGTAAATTGACTCATTTTACTTAGTTATCTTAAAAACGTGTAACTACCTTAATCTATTAATTTTGAAATTCAAAATGTAATTATTCATTTTAATTGAGTTGTTTCTTTCAACTTAAATAATTGTCTTTAAAAATATAATCATCCTTATTTCCTAAATCAACTGCAGATATATGTATTCTAAATGAATTGTTTCTCTCCATTGACATAATTATCTCACCAAATTAACCTTTATTTTTGAACATTCAATAAATAAAATAAGTTGATAATATCAAAGATAGTACCCCATTCAAATATTTTAGAAATAAGAGACTTATGACCTTAAATAAATTATTCAATAACTTTCTTTATGCAATATATGCATGTGAAAGACCTCATTTTTTAATTGTCCATAGATGTATTTTGTCTAATATAATTTTATTTTCTCATTAATTACATGTTTACTTTTAAATTAAAATTTTTTTATAAAAGATAATGATAAGAATGTAATGATAAAAAATAAATTAAAGATAGCTAATATTATTGACAAATTAAAAAAAGCAGTAATTGGAACTTAAAAAATGTAATAAAAAAATGTAAGGGAAAAAAAGGGAATTCTAATAAAGAAGTGAGGGGGGTACCAAGACAAGTGAATGTTTTCTCGAAATAGCAAAACTACAAAATCTAGTCGGCGTATGTAGACTTGACTCCAACAGATCTCAACCACGTTTCATGTCTGCATGTTCGGCGTGTTTCGGAAACATGCATTGGAGTGGCCTCCACTTCTAGCAGTTCACGTTCAAGAGTTGGTAAGTTATTCGGTGAGATCAGACTGACACCGGATCAAAATGATTCAACGGGCAAGAAATCCAGGCTCTTCTCTTCTAAGCACGTTAAATTGATAAATATTTTATAATGTGTCAGTGTCGTTTATCCTCAATTGGCAACAATATGATAAATAATGTAAAGGCAACATCGACATCTTAACAAAACACTTAATTGTTTGCATTAACCTCCTATAAATTATCAAAAACAACATCCATACTGTTATGTTCTTGAAGTAATTAACATGACAGAATTCCCTTCAAAATCCTACTAAAAGGCTGCGTTCACGTTTATGATCTGTTCATCCCTAACTTATCATTATTTAACTCCAATCCCTTGGTGCCGGGAAAGCATTGCGTGTGGTGCCAACTGATTAACACAAAAGGAAGAATGCCCAAAGGAAAAGAAAAGAAAATGAAAAAGGAAGGCGTTTGCGTGCACATATTTGGATATTTAGATGCCGATTTGCTTCTACGTCACCTTTATTTTATCTTTCCCCGCAATCTGTGTTCCTTCTTTTCGTTGATGAGATGATTGATCATTGAGAGGTTGCTTAATTGGCAATTTGGCATGGACATTGCTTAATTGGCAATTTGGCATATACATGTTCAAAACTGACACATTCTGGCTAAGGTCTTTCTTTTTGCATATTAATTTTTGCTAAGTTCTTTATTGTTTTTCTATATCAGTACACACGCATTTTTATATTTTATAAATGATGTGCTGGGAATTCACAATTATTAGGGGCTGTGGCCAACGCGTTTTCTTGTCCTCTAGAGAACTTGAAGTTAGTTTTAATAATGATCTAATGTAATTCTGATCTTTAATTTTGTTTTTTAAATAAAAAGTATTATGCTTTGTGCGACGATCGCGTCAGCAATGGCGCTTACTCCGGAGGCTGGAATAACAAAGTCCCAGATTTCATGTGCGACCAAGCCGCCGAAGCCGAGCCATGGCTTCATTTCATGTTGCCGTTACAGCCGAAAGCATGTTACTAATTAACATCTCTAAAACAAAGTTTGAAAGATATATGAACACAGACAAAGCATTGAATTGCTTCTGCGTCACATCACACATGCAATGTAACCTTTTATACATCCTTTTCATAATATAAAATATATTATCCAAGGACTGTTGAGCTGTTGCGTATCAAGTTATTATTCGCACTCCAAACAGGTCTAAGCAGCCGGGAATAAGTTTCGTTCATATTTCCTTTATATTCAGCAATCTTCTACTCGGTTCTTCATCGAGATTCCAATTTCCAGCCCTCCACCTAAAGAACAAACCTTTTGCTTTCTTCCTCGACAATCCCTTTAACTTCATACGCCTTCAAAGTTTGGACATGGCTTCCACTTCTTTATCCGGCGCCAATAATAATGGTAACCCAATTCGTCATCTTTCTGTTCTTGTTGGATTTTCCTCTTCACCGCCTCGTTTTTTGGACGTGTAAGCGTAAAGTTTCTGTTTATTTGAAACTATGTTGTTGCAGGGAAATTTGTGCCGAGCGATGTCAGCGTCTTGCAGAAGCACGTTTTTTTCTTTGACAAGAACCAAGATGGAATAGTGTACCCATCGGAGACCTTCAGAGGTGGTTTCTTTTTCTCTGCTTATGCACATAAGTTTCTGTGCTCTGTTCTACTTTTTGCTATAGTTTCTCAGGAATATTGTATAAAGTGGTTGTTCGTTGTTGGGATTTGAACAGGTTTTCGGGCTATTGGGTGTGGTCTACTGTTGTCCACAGCTGCTGCCGTCTTCATCAATGTTGCTCTCAGCCAGAAGACTCGCCCTGTATGTCTTCCTCTTTATTTCTCTACATAATTTCTTTCGTAAATATCCCCTTCTTGTTCTATCCCCTTGCCTCGGAAATTTCAACCTCAACATTTTGTAATCAATCATTTGTTTTCTTATCAAAAAGTTAAAGGCCGTTTGCTTCTTCGCTTCTGCTGTTCTTCTGTTGTAATTTTCAACAAAAACAAAAATGTAAACAACCACCCCTTAACTTACTTTCAAAAAAAAAGTTAACTTTCCAGCGACAGAGTTGCGTATCAAAAAGTTTTTAACTCAAATTTGTCACAGGGAAAGAAGTAATTAAGGGTTTCGTTGTTTATTAAGACAAATGTAGTTAATTTAAGATTGAATTAGTAATTATCTGAGGAAGTATCTGCCCGTACTTTCGTCGTTTGGATAGCAAGTGCTCGCTTTTTTCCATTTAAAGCATGATGAAGTGACTTCATCTGTAACAGAATAAAGTGAAACACCGCCTGCCATGTGCTTTGGCGTACCAATGAAAAGTGAAAACGGCAATAGGGTCGATTTCTATGTTTCTGCTGAACTCTATCCAAAGCTTGTGAAAATGGGTATTTTTTGGTTTTGTTAGCATTACTTGTGTGGACTAATACCAGATTTAACTGTAAATTACAATTCCAGTAAACCTATCATTATAAGCAAGTTGTGGCGTTTCGTGCTTTTGTCACTTCTACACCATTCTTTTAAGCTGAGAGAGGTGTAAACTTAGCCTGAGTCAACAAAAGTTAGTTCCATGGGTGGTGGTGTGTATTCTGTATGAGTTTATCTAAAGTCTACACCTTTTCGTATTTCATATTTCCATTTACCAATTTCCTTTGTCCTGCAGGGAAAGTTTCCTTCTCTGCTATTTCCTATTGAGATAAAGAACATCCACAGAGCCAAACACGGAAGTGATTCTGGTGTTTATGACAAAGAAGGAAGGTATAAAGAATTAAACATATATTATTTAATTAGCAATTAAATGTTTCCTGACAACAAATGACGGATTCAATGACATAATTAACTTGTTGTGTACTAATTTTAATATTTAATCTTGTTATGTACTTATATATAATATTTGATCTTGCAAACTGTTGTCCCTTCTTTGTAACTATAACATAAATATAACAAGTTTTTAAGTTAAGATTGTAGTATTGGGTCATTTCGTGCTCTTAATTGAGATTTTACATTAGAATGGACATTGAGTGATCACTTTTATATCACCTTGGAAAATTAAATGGTTGGTGAAAAGAATGAAATTGAATAACATTTGCCCTTGATTGTTGTTCATGCTCAAGTCCTTGTTGGGTGTGGCTATTACTCACCAGAAATGATAAAAACAAAAGTAGTGTTTGCAAAATCTCTGATGTGACAATTCTTTTTCGGTGGCTAAATAATAGAGCGAGTTTTGTACCTGAATTACAGGTTTGTTCCAGCAAAGTTTGAAGAAATTTTCACTAAGCATGCACATTCTCGTCCTGATGCCTTAACATCAGACGAATTGAAGGGAATGCTCAAGGCTAACAGAGAACCTAAGAACTATTCAGGATGGTCAGCTTTTTGTGTTTCTCTTCTTTGCATTTTCGTTTGTGCATAAGAAAATGGGTATATTTCATAATGGGAATAAGTGAAAAACTGAAAATGTGGCTGCTGCATATTGTAGGTTTGGCAGCTATATAGAATGGAAGATCCTTTATGTTCTTTGCAAAGACAAGAATGGTTTGCTGCACAAAGAAACAATTAGAGGTGTTTATGATGGAAGCCTCTTCGAACAGATGAAGAAAGAAAGAGAATCAACTAAAAAGCAAGCGTAAATTTTATTCTGCCGAATCATATACATTTGTATTATTTTGATTCTTTCATCTTATATTAGAGTAGATGAATTCCATGTAAGAGCTTTTATAATAAGATAAGGGTTGTATTTGGACGGTTCATTTTAGTTTGCTCCATTTGACACTTCAATGCAGCTTGTAATAATGCCTGCCATATTGGGTGAGCTGGCGGTTCAGTTCAAGTTGGTGAGGATTAGGTACAAGATCTAGGCGCAGCTTCAAGAGGTTGGTTAGGAGGTGTGTCTTCTGCTAGTGTGAATCTGATAGGTGACTTGGGGGGGCTTCTATGGATTGCGGTGCCTGAAAGTGTTTTCTTTTTGTTTTTTGAAAAAGACCTGAACTTGTTTGATGTCGGCTTAAAGAAATATAATCTACTTTATGTTGGTACATTTTTCATCATTTGGGTCAACGACAAGATGAGCAAAGTACGGAAAAGAAATCTATTATTTCTAATATTACATGATCTGTTAGTTCAATCAAGTCATTATATACTTCCAAGATGAGAAGCTTAAACGTTGGTGATATTAACGGGATGCCATGATTTGGATTACGTCGTTCTTCGTCCGATATATTTGAAGGTGCACAAGTGGTGCATTGTTCGACCCAAAGAGTCCGCGGTCTATTGAACTGCAAGGCGTTTCCCTACAGTTTAGGTGTTCTTGCTTCGTGTTACCTCTGTCAAAATTCGAATTTGCTCTTACAACTACGCAAATTTTTTTGTCGCCGGTTGCCGACTTACAACATGATCTTCACCTGGAGGCATTTTTGTGGCCATTAGCTCCTCGTTTATCGGCGTCGTTGAAAAGTAGAATGACAACGCGTCCTTTTGTTTCAGCTTCTGACAGACAGGTGGTGCCAACTTAATGCTAGCTCTACTCGGAAGCTTTTTTGGTTAGTTGCCCCCTAAGTCTACACCTTGACTTTGATGTCAATGTTAGGGTACAGGATTCTATGTCTAATATTATATTGTCTTATTCTATTTTATGAATCTCAGTCATTTATTTATGCGGATCTCGTGTTTATTTATGTGAGACCCATACATGACTCACATAAATGAATAGTTGAGATTCATGAGATAGAATAATACACCATAAAATTAGACTGAAGATCTTGATTCATATTAGGTACATATTTAGTGCAAAGTTTGAAGAAAAACGTACCTCATTTGCTTCCTTAGGCATTGGGTTTCAATCACCAGGTATTGGGTTCATTCTTGATTATATGTATATATTTTTTTGGTTTTATAGTAGTTGCGTACCAAGGACAACAAGATATTATTGCAAATCATGTATAATGGGACCTTCCTTTCTCTAGGTGTTTAAGTCAATGAAGAACTCATATAATAGTGCGACTAGAATTGATCATCTTGTTATTTCAAGTGAGTGTCGCGTTCTGGACTATATTTGTGAAGTTCTGGATATCTCCTACAGTAAGTTGTTCACTTTTGTATTCTAGCATAATTTATGATATATTTGTATTGTTAGCCTCACAATAAATGGTTTCTATGTTCTTTATACATTCTCGTATAATTTATATGCTAGGGGAGTTACGTGTATATGCAGTACTGAATTCTTGTCATCCAACCATATGACCTCATTTAAGAGAAAAGAGTCGACCCAGGGACCAACATTTATGTTTGTAGAATTATGATTCGAAAAACAAACCCAAGTTCAACAACTGTATTGGATCCAGAAAATTACTATTTTGTGGGTCAATTAGTGTTATGCAGACTTTTTGGGCAAAAAGAAATCCTGAAAGACGCCTTATCTTTTGTCCTATATTTGGAGGAAGTTATAGACTTATAGTAGGTTGTTTGGCATTTAACCATGATAATCTTGTTGACTTTTTCCGCATTAATGTTTAATTTCAACATTTTTAATGGATTTATCCCCTAGTGTGTGAAAGAACTTTGAGGATCATCCCTCTGCTGAAGAAGATCAACAAGCTAAAAGAATATAAAGAAATGTTGAAGTTAAAAACAAAACTTATAAGGATTATATTGCCTGTGATTGTCATTAAAAATTGTTAGTGGATGTAAAACTAGAAAGATTAGTTTGTATTTCACTAATTATTAATGTTGTTAATTATGAAATTAAAGATAACTTGTTTATGATTTTATACGAGTTAGAAATTTCTAACTAATTTTATTTTAAACTTGAGCATTAATTTACTGAAAGATTGAAATATTAAACATCTTAAATTTCAAACCATGATGGATCGTGAAAAAGCCTTACTTGGCTTAAGGAAAAGCCATTTCAAAACATTTTACACGAGGCATATATTCTAAAACCACGCCGCGAAACATAAAAGCAAGTGAATATCCATAAATTTATTCAAAGACTGAAACTTCTCCCAATAAGAAATTTATAAATAGATTAAGCTTTTTTCATACACAAGTTCCTCTTGACGCACAAACGGAATAATTAGATCTACAAGTTTATGGAATATGAACTTTAAAGATGCAAGAAACCTATCATTTAAATCCTTCCATAAGAAGATGAACGTCTCCTTTGAAAAGTGTAGCCCATTTGCAACTATATACATTAAATACCCCTGTCTAATAGCTAGGTTATAACATCCACTCTCTGTCTCAATAGACATGAGTTTTTATAAATACTTAAATAATTCAAGGTTAGAGGCACCTCCCTCGTATGGAAGGCAACAATGAACCTAATTAACAAATTCCAAGTACGCAGATGTAATTGACTAAGATTCAGACTTGTCATATTCAATATTTTCTTAATTGTGGGATAAAGAGGAAATTGAAGTAGACACTTGAAGGTGTTTGATTGACTTATTTTGAGTTAGTCAATATTGTGATAACTGCAAGTGCACAACATAACTGTAGCTAGTATCAGTACGTACAGGTTGATCCCACGAAGACGATAAATACTAGTAATTACCTTTCTTTTATTATCTAGCCTAAATATTAATTTTATATTTTAATTAAAAGAAAATAAAACTAAGCAAGTAAAATAAAATAGGTAACTAAATTGAACAACGAATTAAGGAAGCACTTCAAAATTTATCAATATCAAAAGTTAATGACAAGACTTTAAAGCCCCTTAAAACCTTAACAAATTGATCTTTTATTATGCAATTGTTTCATTGATTATTGGACCATAGAGATTCCTATGGTATGCTAATAGCTGATTTTGAGCCTACTAACAACTAATTCTAAGGTTTTTAATCGAATTACTCAAGTTAAAGTTTATAGGATTGTTTTACTGATTTATGAATCCCTCTATTAAATTTGACCTTAATTTGGAAGATTTATGTTATCCTATCTTTAGGGTGATAGGGTAGGGATTGAATAAAACAGTAAAGAAATGTAGAAGATGATGTAAGGAACCGAATATATTATATTGATTTCACCAGCAGGAATTT
>JAOTIZ010000201.1:7736817-7747140 GCA_027123425.1 Erythroxylum panamense
TAATGACAACTCCACATTGTTCATAGCCTCTTCTGCCAACTCAGTCTCCCTCTCTTCATCATTCCCCTGAATCTCCTCATCCTCATTTACCAACAAGATATTCAACTCTTTCATCTTACACACATGGTCGAAATGCCACTTTTCGTCACAACGAAAACACAACCCTTGGGCACGCTTATTTTGGACTTCTGTAGGTGTTAATTCAGAATTTGTTGTGGTGGGGGTTTGAAGTTTTTGTGTCTGTTTTGTCGAAGGGAAGTAAGGGTTGGGCTGGGTTTATAGTTTTGTTGGGTATTTGGGTAATGGGTAGTGGGTTATAGACTTTTGCGGGAGTTCATGTAATTGTTTTGGAATCAATTATTTGTTGGATTTGGGATGGTTCTTTGTGGGATTTAGGGTAATAAGTTGAAGTCAAGATCTGGTTCTTACGCTCAATACGACCTACCGTATCTAAAGTCTCCTTCAGTGAATGTGGGTTCAGCACCAACAACTCTGCCTGAATTTTTCCTGCAACCCATTCACAAAAACTACAGCCATGGTGTCATCATCCAAACCTCCCACTGATGCTGCCAAATACTCAAACTGGGTTCGGTATTCTGCCACTGTTCCCGACTGCCTCACTGCAAAGAACCTATGTAACAGGGTCTCATCTTGTAATCCAGCGAATCGGTGAAGCACCTGGGTTTTAAGTTTATCCCATGATGCAAATGCCTGGGTACGCTCCTCAAAACGTAACCACACCTGAGCCTCACCTTCAAAGCACACTCCTACCACTTCTAACTTCTCCGCTTCCGTCAACCGATTGATAGAGAAATATCTCTCGGCCTGAAAAATCCATGAATCGGCCCCTCACCATAAAAAAATCGGAAGTTCTAACTTTCGAGGGTGCTTATCTCGTTCCAACACTTTTTCAGCGACTGCCACAGTTGGGTTTTGCATTTCAGGTTCAGTATTTATGGTGTTATTGGGGGTATTGGGTTGGGTGGCGTTGTTGGTTTCAGTATTGTTTTGGGTGTTTGTGGCTTGTCCTAATCGAACAGTACTAGTCTCACAGGTTGCAAGTTGGGATTTGTTTGGTTGTTCAAAAGGAGTTGGATATTACTATGGGTTTCTCTCATCTGAGTAATCAAGAAAGTCATATTAGCACTGATTCCCTTGACGCCCTCCTCCAACTGGTCCACACAAGATTCCATACGCGTCTTAGGGTGTGTTGTTTCCATTTGAAAAAAAAGCAGTTCCTACAGGAGAATCTGTGGTCTCTGATACCAAATGATAGGGTAGGGACTGAATGAAATAGTAAAGAAATGTAGAAGATGATGTAAGGAACCGAATATATTATATTGATTTCACCAGCAGGAATTTGAGAACCTGCCTTTTCTCCTGAACCAATACACTTATTACAATTTTCCCTCCTCCACTTTTTGTTCTATAGCTATATAAGGAAAAGGTGTAACAAACTTTTGACCAGCTCATCAGTTTACAAACAAACCGTGGCATGGTATAATAACCTGTCATATTTACTCTTTATTTACTAATAACACTCAGATTCCTTCCTTCTTATATTTCACGTTTTCTTCCTTCAATTCATGTTGGATCCGGCCCTATGAAATCCTCTGGACTTCTTCCTCCCATAAACAAAGCGAATGGCTGGTCTTGTGGGTTTATCCCGTAATTTGGAAGATTTATGTTATCCTATCTTTAGGGTTACAATCAACCCGTTCAAATTATAGTAAATCTATTTAAACATAGGATTTCTTAATCTTTATGTATGAAATTAGATTATGATATAATATTCTCGAGTTTATTAGAACATAAACATGTTGATGATTTGTTCGTGTTTTGACATGAAAATGTGGTTATAATTGAAGACTTATAAGAGATAACATTTTTTTAGGGTTTAAGTTTTATGTTTTTATTTGACTAGTACCTAAACCAAAGAAAGTTTGACTATATATACTTCATACTTTTGAATTCAATTTGTTAAGTTACTTTGACAGTTAGAAATAGATGGGAGCATCGATTAGGCCATAATGAAAAAGGTAAAATGAGAGTTAATGAGAGAAATTAATAGGCAATTGAAATATTTTGTGGCGAGACCTTAAGTTGGCTAAAGAGCTTCTTCTTCAGTTACAATTCTAGCATTTAAAATGGTAAGTGCACTTTTGTTGAGATCAACTTAACTATCCGAGGAGCCACACATGGCTAAGTTATAAAATGCAATTCCTATATAAAATGTGTTCTCTGCCCGCATACTAAAATTAATTTTTAACTGCATAATTTAAAGTAATTAGCATGCTGATATGCATTCTAATTAAATCAAGTTATAGTATGTACTCTTAAACTTTGTAAAAGTAGGTTAAATATAGTAAAAGTCATGTCAAATTTTGTAGATAAAGTCCAAATTTTATTCTTAAGATAAAAGGCATAGAACTTTTCTATAGTATAAGAAATATTAGAATTTTTTATTTTTAAAGTTCTAAAATTTTTTATATTTTTCAATTTTTTTGAAAAATCTCCTCTTAAATTTTAGTTAAAAATAATAACATATATGTAAAATGAACATCATATATGAACTAATCAAATGTCTTTAATATGGTATCACAACTCAACTCTTAATTCTAACCAAACTAATTAAATTAAATTTAAATTAATAATTTAAAATAATTATAGTTAATTATTAATTTGAATAGAATTTAATTAACTCGGTTCAATTTGAAAAGTTGAATTGAATATTCACGTAAAAATATTTGATTAGTCTACATATGTGTATCATTATTATTTTTTAACTGAAATCTAAAAAATTTCAAGAAAATCTAAAATAATTAAGAAAATTTTAAACTACAAATAACATTTATATATTTTATAAGGTTAATTTTCTATTTTAAATTATTAAATTATAATTATCGGAGAGCATTGTAAAATGTTTTAAGTTTCACAATTTAAAATTTAACCAAAAATTACGTCCATTGTAACTGTTCGAGCCCTAGCGACTTTCTGAAAAAGACAGCAGTTGACAATATATTCAAACTGGGCGAAAATGACGCTATTCTTAAATTCTTTCTAATGATATAAAAATAAAGCAAAGATGTCTTAGAAAAGATATAGAACCTGCACCTGCACCTAACTAACGTGGACGCAACAACCCTTTGAGAACATGATCACGTATAGAAACATTGTTTTTTATTGTTGTACAATGTTAAGAGGAAGAAAAATTGCAGGTGAAGCCAACACCCCCGTTGGAATTATGTCAAATATGTAAATTTGAGAAGTACAGCAAAAATTTGCATAATTTTCATACAACATCAGAGAAGGGATTGAAGTCCATCAAAATCATTGAGATTGATCACAATTAAGCGGTTCACTAATCTCAAGAAGTTCATTGCAGAGCCCAGTGAAAACAGAGGAATCAGTTTCCACTGCCCTGAACTTGATGAGAGCTGATGGAATCAAGTCTTCTTCTTCCAGTGTTCTGGCTCTCTCCCCTGGTGCTGGAAAATGAGGAATTACCCTTCGCTTAACCATAACTGGATCTAACAGCTCAAACTCCAAACCTGGATCTTTTAGAGCTGAGCTCACGAACTGACAACAAAGTTGAAGTGCACTTGTATAAGGTTCTAATAGCAAAGCAACATGAAACACAGAAACCGCAAGATGAGAATAACATTCTTTTTAAGAAGCTCAAGAAGCTTCTGCAAAACTAGGAATACTAACCGCAGTAAGTTATGGTCACTCGTAACAAAGTGGATAAAAATTGCAAGCACACCATAATTACCCTTCTCAGGAAATGCGAATTCCAGCAACATAGAAGAAATAAAACAAGTAAAATCCGTTGGCATGGTAATAAATAATTTTCTAGACTCAAGTGATGAGTTTTAAAGACAATTAGCAGATTTTTCAAGGAAGATGAGATTTTATGGGAGAGTAAATAAGAGCTGATCAGGTGACACACCCGAAAACAAGGTACAAGATGTCATTTGAAAGGCCTGTGTTATGATAACTCACATTAGTTAGAAAATACCGTCCAAACCAATAAAGAAGTTTTAAGATTGTTTTAGCAGATCTACATAATGAATAATCAGCTGCCGTCCACTCAAAACTTCATCCAAGTTCAGTTTTATGAGAGCTAGAAATAGAAAGCCTTTCTGATTTTCCTTCTGACCTATTGCTTCTTAGGTCACAAGAAAACAATAAAAGCAACAACAGGAAATTACGATAAGAGATTGGTCATTTGGTCTAGGTATTAGAACTACTAATCTCTTAAACAACTTGTCATTTAACCCTTTAACGTTGTGCTTACACTGCAATTTAAAGTAACACAAAGGCTAACCTGATAGAGAGCAGTAGTTGGTTCCCATGGACCAAAGATACCTTGAAGCACCACCCCGTCAGGAAATTGAATTCGTATCATTGTCCTCACGTATCTTTTCCTGGAAGCTTTGGCCTGTCTTTCCTTATATGACTTAGGGATCAAAAGCTGAGAATCGGCAATCTTTTTTTTCCTCATATCAGCTTCTCTTTTGATCTCATCAAGTGATAGATTGTAAAATGAATCTGGCAGCTCAATTTTTGCAGCTACACTCTCGGGGACAGAAAAGAATACGCGAATCTAGAAAAATCAAATGATTGTCATCAAAAAAAATCTGGAAGAGGGTTGATGAAAGATAGTCCAAGCAACATTCTAAAAGAACTACTAATCAGGAAGATAAACTAGACACTTGCACCAGGCCATTTTGGCATTATAGGATAGGAATCTGACAATTTTCTTTATTTACTAGTACATATTGACATCAAATTCATGTCAACTCTATCACTAGCACTGAATTTTAAATGAACAGCATCGATCTCATCCTCTTACACTTGTCCAGAAAAGAAAAAGGCTACAATTGCCAACTTAACTTATGAAGAAAAGGAACAGGTGTCGTTTATCACCAAGAAAATTCCCATTTTGTGTTAGGAATCTCGATATAGATTGTATTGCTGATAGTATATTGATAGTATTGTAGATAATAACAACTGGAGCAAGCTCCCCCTCCTGGACAAACCAGGCCAACTTTTCCTAACAATGTGATAGTAATCGTTGTTAGTCTATTCTCACTTGACAGCTATATTCCCCTCCCTAATTCTCCCTCCGTAAGTACCTTCTAACAAACTTGCCTACATGGCAGTCACTCCCCCTTTTCCTAATTTGTTTCTACGAGTATAAGTTTTGATGGGCTGGGGAGAGGGTGGATTGCTAACATTTTGCGACAATTATTAAATTTGATATCCAAACATGCCATACATGTTTGAAATATGTTAAAAGACTTTAAAACGACAGGTATTCAGAATCTGATCTCTTTCGGATATTTCTTTAAACTATATTCTGTTTTTAACTTGTTATCAAATGGTAATATTCATTGGCTCAAAATGATTGACATAACTAGCCATGTTAGGAATTAACAAGGAGCAGCCAAATTCGATATAGGGGCAACAAGAAAGTGATAGTGTCCATGCATCATAAAAATAATAAGAATGAACATCTTCTTTAGATCATCAGTTTGATTAAAAAAGTAATTACGTCCTACTTCTTTGAAATTGCATAAGAAATGTCAGATTCCATATCAAAGCCTAAAAGTAACTAACTGCATGCAAAACCTGAGTTCCAAGTTCCATAGACTTGAATTTCCGAACTAGGAGTCCAACAATTCCCTCATAGTTTTGAATGGAGGAAATTATGTGCAAACTACTTAGTGTCCATCTTAAGAGATCCAATATTGATTGCGGAACTTCTGTCTTTAGGTTTTGACATCAAATACTTCACTTTGAATCACTTTAGTAATGTGAAAAATGATATAATGTCAAGCAAATAGCATCCCTAACCTACCCTCTTTTTACATCATGTTTGACAAACGCATTTCACATTAAACCCCATACAACTCCGAGATTTATAAATCAGACACTAACTAAGTAATACCAATTTCCAGACCTGAAATCTGTCAACGAATTGCTTCTCATTTCTCATAATGACAAGAGATTGGGGCTAAATTGGTATCAGTAGGAGCAAGATGAGATGAATAAGCATTATATTGCTTTCAAGTTCAAGTAACCTAAGTTTGGCATAAATCATACACAAAATACTCAAAGAATCAAACAATGCAAGTTAAAATATGGTAAGAGAGAGAGACTAACAATATCATCATGTTTTCTTCATCAAACATTACCAAAGAATCAACCTACCTGCCTGTCGATCTTCTTTGTTTCAATTTGTTCTTTTCTCTCTGATGAAGCATTGGACATCTTACTTTCTTCTGTCTTTGATGATTCCTCTACCTTTCTATGCTCTAACAAACTTATCACCTTATTAATCATACTACTCTTTTCCTCAGCTCCCTCCATAATGGCCCACATTTCTGCATTTTCCTCCTTCAATTCAAACCCAACAAATTCCAACAACTCAACACCTCCAGCAACCTCAGCCACGACCTCTTTAATCTTAGGATTTGCCATTCTGATTCTCCTGAACTTTGCATTTTCAGGCTCCTTAACAATATTTCTCAAAAGCCGAAGCATAACCTCCACAGATCCCTCCGGTGGCTTCCCCGAGAGGTAAGTCCCAACACGAGTCTCCAATTCAATTGTAGAAATCTCTTCAACGACGTTACCCTCAAAAACAACACCTTTTTCACTTGAACTGCTCTTCCTGTTATCATTGAGACAACTTTCAACATGTTCAGAGACCTCTTCTTCTGATCCAAACGCCCGCTTGCAAATTGGGCATTCATAAACATTCAACGAATACCCATTCTGAGACCTTTTTCCAGAGGTGATCAAAGAGTTAAAAGGGTCGAACCCATCAGAGGGTTTATTCTGTGTAATCGAGTTGTCGACAGTAATGGGCCTGCTTTGATCGGAACTGATATTTTTCTGAGGCAAAGGCTTGGAATTTGACGAGGAATTACGCGAAGCAGATGTTAAGGTGTTCGAATTCGGTCGCGTATTAGCGGGCTGAGAATAACGAGCAAGAATCGGATTAACAGGTGCCGAAGATGATGAGGATGAAGAAGAATCAGCACCACCCAAGACTCGACCTTGGCCCTTGAATTTAGCAGACGAAGAAGAAGACAACTGGGTATTCATCTTTTTCATAAAACCCTTGAATTTGTCTTTCACGTCGTCCATTTTTGATCCTGTGACACAAACAAGAATACCAAATACAATACAATCGAACCTCAGCAGGAAACCAAATTTCAAGATTTCCAGGTTGATTGACTAATCAAAGTCTCACTATGTCCCAACGTACACGGCCTGACATTCAACGCGTCAAGGCAGGAGAGTTGTCACACGGAATGGACCCACTCTTTTATTATTCAGGATATTCTCCGATAAACCAACCAAATTAAAAATAATAATTAGAGTAAATAATATACTTAATTTTATAATATTAATTAAAATTATTAAAAATATTCATGGACTAATGTAAAAAATACTTTATTTGAGGAAGATGAGAGTGGAAATAAATTCCATGTGTTTAAACTGTCCCATATATTTGGAGTTGCTTTTTCTAGTAGCATATAAGTCTTCTTTTTTGTTTTTTGTTGTTATTAAGAGCTTAGGACCACAAGTGTCCCTCAATCTTTTTCTTGTGCGATTTTAGAGAAGTTGACTATTGGTAGAGAACATCTTTTTGTAGCTGTTGGTAGAAATGACATTGGCTTACTATAAAGTGATTACTTTATAAGTTATTTTTGCATCAAAATTAGAAGCTTTTCAAACAAATTTTAACATTTAAAATGTAATATTAAAAGAAAATTTCTTTTATAAATTAGAATAAGCATTATTAAGTTATATTCAAGCGTAAAATATAAAAGGAATATGATATTTATTTTGGTTCCAAGCTATTTTGTTAAAACAAAGGAAAAATGGAGGAAAGCTATGTACAGGAAAGTTGATATGAGCTTATTGTAACATAGCCTGACAATTGAAGTCTCTTGCAATGCCTTCTTGATATCTGTCAGTTGCTCCAACTTACCTTTTGTCGTTATTTTGCGAAGGAGAGTGAACCAATGTATAGGCTCCTGTGATTGGTACTGATTTTCGAGGGAGTTACAAAGATCAACAAGGTGTGAAGCGTGTAGGAGACAACTTTGTCGCGGATCTGTCGATAATAGGTTTCCAAAATGGATATAATAGGTTAAGAGTATTTTCAATTTTATGATGTCTTATTCTATCTTATAAATTTTAGTCATTTATTTATGTAGGTTCTGTATGAGTTTTGTATAAATGAACACAAGATTCGTATAAATAAATGACTGAAATTTATGAAACAGAATAAGACATTATAATATTGGACAGAAGATCTTATCTCTTTCAAAAAAGCTTTTAACATATTTGCTTACTAGTTCCCTTGATGTCTTCTACTGAGATGGAGAGTCTTCCAATCTCAATAGTTGAGATGGGTTAACTTCGACCTTTATTGACCGTTATATAAGTCCAGAAAGGTGGATTGGGCGAAGCTAACCTGATTTATGCAGAGATGTCTGATAAAGAATATCAAGCATGTAGTTTCTTTCTTCTTCTTTTTTATACCTCCTCATCGTTTGTGTTGCCTGTTTTCCGTCTTATTGTAACCATGAATATGAATAAAAATGATCGTTAGCATAAAGGCTACTAATGAGAATAGATTGGTGGCTTCTTCTTCTTATGAACACAAGCTTGCTGATTTACCTTTATTTAACACGACCTCAATCATGGCTACTGAGATCACACTTGAGATTGTAGCATAACGCACTATTGGTCTAGGATATAAGTTCGAGTACTCTTGGCTTCTGTCACATTTCCTTGTAAATTCTTGGGTGTCTTTTGTCATGATTGACCAAAAGTATCGTGTTTGATGATTCTTTAGGTCAGGGGTACTTTTCCCTGTGCTCCTCATATTTCTATATATATTTCGATTAATACATACGATACTGTGCCTCGATATTCGTCTAGCACATGAAGCGTGCATAATCTCGTATATCGCGCCTCCAATTAAGGAACAGCTGGCAAACCTTACTATAATCCTCCTAATCCTCCTGGCAAACTTCGAATCCTCCGGTAGCCATTCATTATGAATACTATTATATTATCAAGATGATCGAATCATCCCCTTGTTTCTTCACGCTATCAATTTAGTGAATGCCAACATAGATAGGTTGTGTCGATTCCTTAGGAAAAAAAAAAACTTCTTTAGGGATGCTTATTGGTACGTAGTGTGACGCTTATTACGTCTTTCAAATTTACTTAAAAGGATTAAAAATAAAGATAATGTAGAATATCTAAATTTTGGTTCCATATCTGATTCTGATGTCGATTTCGAGCTCCAAACGTCTCCGAATCTTTCGGGATCTTTAGTGAAAAGTACTTCCCGACTCACGGGTTAAGACTTTCTATAGTTTTCTCAAAACATGAGCTCTTTTAACAGGTCAGAAAATCCTTATGCTCGTGAATGATATATGAGTAACTGCAGAGACCTTAACCTTTATATAGTTTCCATATCGGACTTTCCCATTATAAGGCCGATATAGACCCAGTCTATACTAATTGAGACTCATTTTACACCTAAACTTTGACCCATTAATCTAGATCATTTATTGGGTCACTTTATTATCTTTTGCTGGATTAAATGGCGCAACTTAACTGATAATTTATTTAAAAACTAAAAATACAATTAATGTTGTCCAACTTTATGAGACATAAACAAATTTTTTTTAAGGACAAAAAATTGTCTAACAATATCCCATTTGAACAAGCATTAATTGATGTTGACTCTAGTTTTAAAACTCGGTTAAGCTACGCTACTGCATTAGTCGACTAAGTTTTAAAACCAAAACATTTGATCCAAAGATAATGAAAGTCCATCATTCTTACCCGCAAGGCTTTCGATACCGAAAAGCATCAGATGCATGTGTCCTGTGTGACACAGGTCTAATACAATCATGAATACCTAATATCTCACTAACATGAATGAAAAAATGGAGTATAGCAAGCTACGATGATATCTTTATGATCTAAATTGTATCATCTTCATTTGTAGGTCTCGATTTCTCTAACTTTATGCTAAACCGCATGTGCTAAACTGCATTAGAGAAAACCTTTATGTTCTCTAACTGAATGCTAAAAATCGTTAGAGAACCTTTATGGGATTAAAACTTATATCCTCCTATGTCATGTCAAACTTTATAGATATCTATGCTAAATTGTATGCGTCTAAATGACATAAGCACAAGAACAATCTGTATATATGCCCAATGACCTTCAAATGCTTAAGATTGACACAAATCTTAAGACTTTCATACGTACTATGAC
>JAOTIZ010000201.1:7833239-7843459 GCA_027123425.1 Erythroxylum panamense
TGCAACAATGCGAATATATGATATGTAAATTGATGTTGTTGCATGGATTGAGTGGACCATCGATGATGGTTACCTCACTGAGTTCGCAAAACTCATCCAAAATTTGCATTATGTTTCAGGACTCAGAAGAATACCCCGTTAGGCAATGGGCATATAGCGACCGCCTGCGAGTGAGAGTAGAGGTCGGGATCAGTTGCGTCTGCATTAGTGTCTGAAGATTTTTGTATAAAATTATATTTTTCTGAATTTCTGTATAAACGATTCGGTCAATTTGTAAAGGCACCGGATTAAACTATTGGGTTTTGTAAGAGGTCCTCCGTGGTCATTGTTATTTACCGGTCGTGTTATATATTTTGTTTTCCGCATAATACTTATAGTGTATGTGTATGTAAAAAAAAGATTATACTGAGATTTGACTGAGTGATGTAGCAGGCCACCCTCGCAGGGCACGGACGCGGATATCACCATCGATGTCGGGTTCGGGCCTTACGGGAGTGGGGTGTTACATGTTGTCTGGTGATGACGTGTCGTTTGGTGATGATATGTGTCTTCTATGCACTGTTCATCTGACACATTCTAGTCCATTTTTGATCCTATAGATGACATAATCTATCTTTGAGGTCTTCATTAAAGTTGTATATCTTGAAGTCCTCTTTAAAACCATATAAATAACACCTTAATATAATATCTTTATAGAAAGTTATGCCAATTATTCCAAATAGGTCTTAGACTGAAACTTCTTCTAGGTACTGTTCATCTTATATAGTCTGGTCCAATTTTTACCCAGTAGATGATAGAATCTATCTTCAAGGTCTTCATAAAAGTTGTATATATTGAAGTTCTCTTTTGAAACATCCATGGATCACCTTAATCTAATATCTCTAGAGAACGTTATGCTAATTGTAAGACATCTTCTGTGTACTGTTTATAACCTTCTTTTGGGTACTGTTTATCTTGTATCATCTAGTCCAATTTTGACCCAGTATATGATAGAATATATCTTCAAGGTCTTCATGAAAGTTGTATATATTGAATTTATCTTTCAAACCCTCTAAGAATGACCTTGATCCGATTTTTCTAGAGAAAGTTATGCCAATTGTAAGACATCTTCTATATACTGTTCATAACTTTCTTTTGGGTACTGTTCATCCTGTATCGTCTGGTCTAATTTTGACCCGTAGATGATAGAATCTATCTTTAAGGTCTTCATGAAAGTTGTATATCATGAAGTATTATTTCAAACCATATAAACAACAACTTAATCTGATATCTCTACAAAAAGTTATGACAAATTTTCTGATTCATCTGACCCTTTGTCTGGTTTTGTATGACCCTATTGTCTGGTCCAATTTTTCCCCTCTATATGACAGAATATATCTTCAAAGTCTTCATCAAAGTTGTATATATTGAAGTCCTATTTCAAATAATCTAAAGAACACCTTAATCTGATATCTCTAGATAAAGTTATGACAATTGTTTTGATGCATCTGACCCTTCATTTGGTTTTGTCTAACCCTATTGTCTGGTCCAATTTTGCCCCTCTATATGATAGAATCTATCTTTAAGGTCTTCATAACAATTGTATATATTAAAGTTCTATTTCAAGTCATCTAAATAATACCTTAATCCGATATCTCTAGAGGAAGTTATGACAATTGTTTTGATTCATCTGACCCTTCATCTAGTTTTGTCTGACCCTATCGTCTGGTCCAATTTTTCCCATCTATATGATAAAATCTATCTTCAAGATATTCATGAAAGTTGTATATGTTAAATGCTTCTTTCGAACCATCTAAAGAAAACCTTAATCCAATATCTGTAGAGAAAGTTATGATAATTGCTTTGATTCATCTGACCCTTCGTCTGGTTTTGTCTGACCCTATCGTCTGGTCGAAGTTTGCCCCTCTATATGATAGAATCTATCTTCAAGGTCTTCATGAAAGTTGTATATCTTAAAATACTATTTTGAACCATCTAGAGAACCTTAATCTGATATCTCTAGAGAACGTTATGACAATTGTTCTAATTCATCTGACCCTTCGTCTGGTTTCATCTAACCTTATTTTCTGGTCCAATTTGGACCTTATAGATGATAGAATATATCTTCAAGAGCTTCATGGAAGTTATAGATCTTGAAGTCCTATTTCAAACCATTAAGAATGACCTTGATCTGATATCAATAGAGAAAGTTATGGTAATTGTCCCAAAATAGGCTCAATATGATTGAGGACAAAACCTTGTTTGATTCTTTCGGCCATAGCCTTGTTATCCAACCTCCAAATAAAGTGATCCTCGAGCCAATAGATTCCTAACACATTATGATATCTCATCAAAACAAATTGGTAGCATTCCGAATTGATTAGAAAAAGTTTGATTGAAGGAAAGTGAGGGAATCTGTTGGAATAGTATGAACTGGTGTTATTTTACTGAACATACTTCGACATTTTGAATATATATGGATCTATAGGGTTCCAATTGAGATTATTTTTTTTAACATGGAGTAAACTAGAGACAAAGTTTTACAAATCATATGAAGAAGTCGAATTCTGAATCAACCTCTAAGATGCTCAATTTCTGGATGGAAGTTGAGCATAGAATATTTGCTTCAGTATAAGAATGATTCAAAAATAGGGCCCGGCACTTTGGTATCAGAGAATGAAGATGAACCTAAGATGACTAATGAGAGTTAACTGGAATAACCATACATGGTAACAAGCATAAACACAGTTTTATGACTCCGACTATTAGGCTTTAGAAGTGGGGTCCAACAATTTCTCTTTGTAACTGATACAAAAGAGGACCATTACATTCTCCATATTGGTTCTCGAATTCATTCCAAAGCTCAAAAGCAGTTGAGGCATAAAAATAGGCATTAATGATCTCTTTAGAAATTGAACGTAATATCCATAATGTAACCACATTGTCAACTCGACACCATAAATCGTAAACAAATGAATTTTCATCTAGTATTTTGTATCTACCATCGATGAATCCCAGCTTTATTTTTTCTTTGAGAACTAACTTCAAAGCATGACTCCATGTAAGGTAATTATTACCTATTAAAGAAGAAGTTATCACGCAATTCCAGGATCATCAAATCCTTACAATGTTAATAAATTGTTCATAGTTGAGTAATAAAATCCTCTGTCCTTAAACTGAAATCCTCCTCCTTTATACTGTGTTGAAAACGGTTAACAAAAACTACTAGCTCTCTTTAATTACTCTACTTTGATACTATAAACAAGTCGATATCAGAAAGAATCTTATATCATTAACCGCAACTCATCATTAGTTATATACAAAACTCAGTCCACTAACCGACTAACAAAATAACTACCACACATCTCACTCTTTCATATGGAAAAATAAATAAATGAGTATAGAGAAGGCCTTATGGGTGTGACTTGTTAAGTCACTCCCATGAGAAGGTCTCACGAGTGTGACACCCATGACATATAGATGTTTATAACTATTGTTCAGTTACTAGTGCCAGATGCTAATGGTGGGTTCTGTAACTTTATGTTGTGACTAATATAGATAAAGACCCCTAACTCCTAAGACCGAACATGTTTTGTTTGTGTGTTGAGTTGAGTGCTAAGTTGTTCTACATATGGACTTATGTTGTCTATTGTGGTGGAGCTGCATCATGTGTGAAATTATGAATGTTTTATATTCTATACAGATTGTGCTAAGTGACTGATCTGTTGACTTGTGAAGTTTTGATTTGTGTTTGTCGTCTCACAATCTCAAATTTGAGCTGAGGAATATAAATTATGGAGTTATGGATTTAATTTGGAATATTTTTGCTTTAGAAATTAGAATTGAAATTGGATCAAAAATTCTAAATCTTAAATACTATTTTGTTATCTCATTTTAAAAGAATATTATGTTATCTCTTGTAAATTTATCTATATTAATTAAAGTTCATGAATGAAATATATGAAATGTAATGCCCCAACATATATCCTAGAAGTATTATAGCATGTCTAGGGTTTATTAAGAAGTGCAAATAATGAATTAAGCGCATCTTAGTAAGAGACATTATGGTACTTAATGTAAAAGACATGAGTTAATGGGTAATTTGTTCATTTTGACATGGACATACCTACATAGATGTGAAATATGTATGGGAATTTTTGATATGTTGCTTGCATTTATGATTGTGATGTGAGTGGAATTGGTAGAAGAAATATCCCATTTTCTTATGGAATTTTTTTGGTTAAATAGGATGTGCTTTTGTGTTGCTCTTGCATGATAAGACCAAAGTTAGTTGATTTGGGATATGTACCTCACTAAATGGAGAGGCTCCACTAAACATATTTATGTAATTTGGCCATATCATGGCCTGCAGACCTTCAAATTAGATAATTGCAATTGGATATTAAAATGGATGTATAGATCTAAAACTTCGATGAAGGAACCAAATTTTATTGTGCCTCTAAAACTTTTGAATTCTGGCTGGAAGTTGAGTTATGGATGTTGTCCCTATTTCAAGCAGTCTGTAGTATTTTGGATATAACTCCTATAATAATTAACCAAATTGCATGAAATTTATTACATTAGAAAATTAAGACATAAGGGAATGAAATCAATTGATAAGATTGTAGGTCAATGTTGGAAGTAAAGGGAGAAGAAGGACCAATATGCAGTTTTGCTAAAGTTAACATATGGACCAATTGGATTAAGGCATGTATGACCAATAATAATAAAGCATGCGTGTCCAGTAGGAATTAAGCATATATGTGAGTATTGAAAGTTCTGGAATGGGCATATGGAGAGGGGAGATGTAAGACATTTTGGGTTTTCTATGTTCAGATTTTCTCCTCTCCATTTCGCCTTCTTCATCCCATCATTTTTCACTTGGTGATTCAAGCAAAGCTAAAGAGAAAGGGAAGGAAAAACATTAGGAGAACTACTTTGCCAATTTTAAGGTTTGGGACTTCATTTAGTTGATTTCTATATTTGTGTATGATTGAATGGATATAAAGATTCATTTGGATGTGTAATGGTTTTTGGGATGATTCTTTGGTGATATTTTGGTGTTATCTTGTATAGAATTGGTTGTATATGACAAAAGAATATCATGTAGCGAAATTCTATCTAGAGTTTGTTAAACTAGTCATATTTTTGGGGTCATAACTCAATCTATAGAACTCTAAATTTGGTGATTTTAGTTGCATACGAAAACTAAGACATATAACTATAAATCTCTAGAAGAGACTCTAACTTAATTCTAGCTTTATGACGTTGAAAATTGGGATAGAAAATGGTGACCTGATGTTGCCCCTATTTTGGAGCAATGTATGATATTTGGTCTATAGCTTGTGCGTTAGAAGTCCAAATGGTCTTGATCTTTAGTGTTTTGGAAACTAGAGATAGAAATGGATAAATGTCTAGAAGACCACAAAACCTATTTATGACTTTTTCTATACGAATATTAAGGAACAACTAGACTCCGTCATGTAATTTGCTTCTGGACTGATTGTTTGCCTATTTTTAGACCACCATGGGCTTAGCCCAAATTGCACTATTTTGAGTTTATTGCCATTTTTTATTTTTAATGAATCTTATCCGAACCTCTTTGAAACTTTTCAAACACATAGAAATAAATAAAATAGGACTTACCATACATGAATTGGGTGATTGAACATTGGAAATTAAGATTAAGCATAATGCATTCCCAAGAAAACTTACTTGTAAATAAAAAAAATTGTATGCATATTTATCACTCATATGTGTATAGTATGATTATATAAGAGTGATTTTGACACCTTTCTAATGGCGATAAGATATGACTTGCATGTATGAACATAGATACAGATTCTTATCATATGACTTGTTAATATATAAATTGTGAAATTGGCAATTGGTTAAAGGAAATGTTACAGTGCTTGCCTATTGTCTTAGTGGTGGATATATGGGCATATCTATAGGGTTACAGTGCAACTATTACAGTTTGACACCACCGGTGTCTACAGATTGATACCTTCAAGTATCCATAGTTTGATGTCTTAGAGTATCCACAGTTTGATACCTTCAGATTTTCACAATTTGATATCTTCAGATATCCACAACACCCATTATCCATACCCAAAGAAAATGTGCAGGCTTGACATAGAAGGGAAACTTAACAGTTATAAATAAGAAATGCAACATGACAACATGAATAATTGGTATTGATGAGCATTTGTATTGATTGTAATAATGAATTGTGATGATGTGCATTTATATAAATAATTTGTATCATATCAATATTTGACTTATAAATGTGCATTTTCGATATATGGATAATATGTTGAAGCATCTTTTCATTATTTACTTTTCTTAAGTATGCCACCATTGTTTACATGAGCATTGAAATCAATGTTTGGTTAATGAATGTGAATTTATGATATATGAGTTATGATATTTCTGAATATGTGTACTTGGTAGATGACTGATGTGAGTAGTCATCCAAACTAAGTGTTTTCCCTACTAAGCTTTCAATATTAGCACGAGTGTTAATCCAAGTAGGTCCAAGTCATTGGAGTGAGGTACATGATACATTTGTAGGGACCAAGGCCAACAGATAGAAAAAAAGTAATTTTGGAATGTGTTTTTAGTTACAGATGATTGCACATGTAATGAAGAAAGGAAACTGTATATTTTCTTTTAGATTACCATGTAAATGTAAAGATGTAGTACTACTATTAAATGATAATGTTAAGCATTGGGGAGTTTTGCAATGTGTATATGTATAACATTGAATAGAATTGTATGCCTTGAATGCGTGTACAAGAATTTGGTTTCTAAGCATGTATATGGTTATAAGTTTTGTATAGGGGGTTACATGAAAGATTAAGTCATAAAATGGTTTATAAATTGAATTGTGTAATCATATAAAATAGATTAATCTATAGTTATACTATGTCGTCATTTATCACATAAAATGGGTTATATTTGTGAATTTATGATTGAATTATGTTATCATACAAAATGAGTTATGGTTGCGAATTTATATTTGAGTTATGTAATTACAAAAAAAAATGGGTTATAGCTGTAATTTTACTGTTGAATTATGCAATGATACAAAATAGGTTATAGTTATGTTTATGGTTAAATTATGTAATCATACAAAATGAATTATAGTTATGGTTTTCTAAATGAATTATATATTCATATAAAATAAGTTATAATTATGAGTTTATGTTTGAGTTATGCAATAACATAAAATGGGTTATAGTTGTGAACTTATGGTTGAATTATGCAATCATATAAATTGAGTTATAGTTATGAATTTATGATTTAATTATGTAATCATACAAAATGAGCTATAGTTGTGACTTGTGAGTTTATGTTTAATCTATGTAATCACACAAAATGGATTATAGTTGAGAATTTATTGTTGATTTTATATAATCATACAAAATGGGTCTTATGCAATCATACAAAATGAGTTATAGTTGTGAATTCATTGTTGAATTATGTAATTATACAAAATGAGCTATAGTTGTGAATTTACGGTTGAATTATGTAATTGTAAAATTTGAGTTATCATTATAACTTTATGGTTGAATTATATAATTTTACAAAATGAGTTATAGTTATGATTTTAAGGTTGAATTGTATTCACATAAAAGGGGTTATAGTTATGAGTTTATGTAACAACATAATATGAGAATTTATTTGATAAAATATGATTAAGCATCAAATTCTATTAAGGAATCGTTTATGTAAGTTCATGAAGTTCACTTACATGTGCATATCATATGATTTTTTAGAAACTATTATCCCTTTATTTCTTCATGTTATGTTACACAACTTTATTTTGGTACGAAGTTATTAAGTTCTTTTATTTTATAGATAAATGGAAGAAAGTTCAAGTACTTTTGATAATTTAGCTACTTTAGAAAGATTTGCTAATCCAACTTGAACTCATGCTAGATTAGTTCCTAGAATGAAGAACTATACCATTTATTTATAATGTAACAGGCATTTAAAAGGTAGGGGACTCACCAGATTAAAGAAGCATTTAGTAGGGGTTAAAGTTGATGTGGAGTCTTGTAAAAAAGTAGTCATTATGTGAACTGACAAATGAAGACTTTGCTTGAAGAGTAACAGCATGACAAAAACATAAGGCTAAGATTGAAATATGAAATTGGCAGTGGAAGTTCTTTTGTTGGTGGTCCAAATGATAGTGAAGATGTTGAAGGTGGTAGTATTTGTACACAACAAGAAGGGAATGTTACATATGATGTTAGGGGCACTTGTTTAATTATTTACATCACAAACAAGTTTTAGAGCTCAATCTTTAATTTTTGGTGCCTTACAATCTACAGAATTGGCTCATAATGTGGACATGGCATTAGCTAGATAGCGTTATGATTCAACTATAGCATCAATGCTGCCAAGACTTATTGTTATGAGTGTAACATCCCGTCACCGATGGGATGGGTACAGTGGTTGTGCATTCGTATTTCAGCATGTTCATGCATTAAATTAGCCTCTATATATTTTGATAATTGGTAATTATTGCACAAGCATATGTATGTACATGCATGTATGACATATTCCCGGTATGATTGTGTATATTGGAAATTCCGCGATAATTGTGTAGATTAAGCTTTGTAAAATTGAATTGGAGTGAAAAATGAGATCTAGGAGTTTGAAATATGGAATTGGAGTATATGATCATGTGTTTTCTATTTTTGAGGATTTTTAGGAATTTTTCTGAAATTTTCGGAGTTATATGTCCGGACCGAAAAAATGACTAAATGAGAGACAAATTGAATTCCGGTTCTGAAATTGATTGTCCAATGGCACGGAAAGATTAGAGTTATGATTTAGGAATTTTTGCTTAGAGCCATTGGAAATTTGAGAGAATTTAGCATAAGAATTGGATTTAGGCTGTTTGGAGTGGTCTTGTGGCAATTGAATTGCCAAACAAGCCTTTAGCTTAAAACCCTTTGTTTTAAAACCCTTATCCTTTGAATTTGCCTTCCACGAAAATTTGCTCCTCTTTGAAAGACCATTGCTTTTCTTCTTCTTCTCCTCCATCGTGGATCTCCTTGCTTGCTTGATTCTTTCATTTTCTTCTTGCTATTTGCTTCCTTCTCCATCTAAAACCTATCCCTTAAGCTTGGTGAAGTTGAAGTTGATGATAGGTTTGATTTTGGGTGAAACCGTGGGTGTGTGAGTTGGGGGTTTGAAGTGATTTTTGAAGATTTCAAGATTTAAATCAAGTAAGTTCTGACTCCTCTTGCTTTGGATAGTTTAAATTTGTGGATTAATTGGATTATATTGATGATTGATTAGAGTATTTGATGAATGGGAAATGTATAGGTTTCGGATAATATGAGTT
Source organism: Erythroxylum panamense (assembly GCA_027123425.1). Lineage (NCBI taxonomy): Eukaryota > Viridiplantae > Streptophyta > Magnoliopsida > Malpighiales > Erythroxylaceae > Erythroxylum > Erythroxylum panamense. The sequence continues at coordinate 7,842,580 of JAOTIZ010000201.1, forward strand.
GACGATTTTACCTTGTTTTGTTTTAGTAATTAAGGGATAATGGTTGTTTGATGGAATTGAGGTTAGGGATTAGTTGTTCTGAGTGTATTAAGTGGTTTTAGAGTGTTTTGAACAGAGATAGACGGATTAAAAAGTCGACAGAAGTGAAAATCTGGGTTTCGGGCGTGTTTCTGGGGTTGCACGTCGCGGCATGCTCGACGCCGCTGCGCGCAATTTTCCTTTCGCACGTTGCGGCGAGCGCGAACGCACGCCGCGGCGAGCGAAAGCGAGCACGCCGCGGTGCACGCCAGTGCATACGTTGCGGCGTACGCGAGGGATCTTGCCGCGGCGAGAAACCTTGCGTCGCGGCGAGCACGCCATTTTTCCGAGAGTGTTGGGTTCCTTGTTTTGAGGTGTTAGTCCGATTAAATGGGTTCTTGATGGATTGTAATTTGGAGACTATGAACTACAAATGTATAAGAATGGAAGTTCCGAATCAATTTCGAAAGTTCTCGATTTTGGATGAAAATTGAATAGTGATTAGTGCAAATGATTTAGATATGAAGATAGTCCTCTAATATTGGGATGAACTTGTGGAGTTCTAAATTACATTAAATGTGTTGGACCCCGATTTTTCAGTAGAATTTTGGAAATATTCAGTGAAATTAAATGAGTGGTTTTATGTAAGCATTGTGAAATAGAAGTATGTATGCTTTAAGGAAATTTATGAGAAAGGAATAATTGGGCTTTGATGATTGTAATTATTGTGGAGATTTGTATAGCTTATGAACGTTCAAGTGGATGAGTTGATTGAAATGAAGTTTAATAGCAAGAATTAAAAAGAAAAAGTGTGAAAATTTGAAGAATTTAAAAAGTTTGACTTTTGAAGATTGAAAGTTGA
>JAOTIZ010000201.1:7852917-7863134 GCA_027123425.1 Erythroxylum panamense
TATGTTCTGTTATTAGTGTTCATGATCAATCATGGACTATAATTTGTTTATGGATGATATTGAGTTGAAATGGAGTTAGAATGATGGGAAAATGAGGAGAAATTCAATTAGAAATAATAGACAAGATTAAGATAGTGAGTGTAGTAAGTAAAGAGTTAGAATATGAAAAATTGGAAGATGAGTACTGATTGTGCTTCTGTGAAAGTTCACTGCAGCCAACTCCTTGGTTTGTCACAGCCAACTTAAAGGATTTCCTCTCTAGAAAAGTTCGAAGCGGACAATTTATAGGAATTCACGAGGAATTTTCCTCTCTGGAAAAGTTCGTCGGGGCAAACTTTCCTGCATAACTTAAACATACTTTGGTATTTTAGCCATAACTTGTTCTGTAGTTATCCAAATGGAATGATTTTTTATTTGGAGTAAACTAGAGATATAGTCATAAACATTGTATTAAGAAATTGAGGTTTAATTTAGTCTCTAAGAATTTCAATTTCTGGATGGAAGTTGAGCACAGAATATTATTCTAGTATAAGAATAGTCAGAAAATGTTTAGGGCATAACTTTCAGATTACTGAACCTAATTAAATGATCTTAGTATCATTAGAAACTTAAGAGATAGGAGAACAATTTTCTATAAGAATACCCAAAGGTCTAGAATTTTGGAGATCTTGTAAGAAGAAATGAGAGTTTGGATAATGTTTAATTTTATAGTTTTAGAATAACATTAATTAGTGAATTGCTGATATTAAAGTACCAAAGGCATGAGTATAATGAAATAAAGATGTTTATATGATTGTAGTTATGATTCAAAGGAGATGAGTAATGAGTATCTAGTCAAAATGAATGAGAATTGGATATTATAAGAACAAATAATGATAAAAATGAGAATGTGTTTAAGTTGTGAAATTTAAGAATATACCCAGGATTATCATTGAGCATGCACTATACACATGTCATATAAACATTTTTGCACAAAGGAATACTTATAATTTGTGCAATTTTTAATATGTGTGCATCGTGTGTCTTGCATAATTTTGATGTGCAAGATAAACATCCGCATTTAGACATTTTCAGATCATGGAAGCTAATGCTAATCCGGAGCGTACTATGAGTCGACCTAGATGGTCTCATTTCATTGTTTGTTCTGATTTCAATTTTTGCATTGAATAATTATGGTTTTGATTATTATGAAATGTGAATATGATTGATGTGAATGTGATTTACTTATGTTGATACCAAACAATGAAGGTCCGAGACTTGATGCATGAATGTGATATTGAAGTGCTACTTATATGTGAGTGTGACGAAATAAATGTTACTCAACAATTATATTGAATGTCGAATTAAGGTCCGATGATAAATGTGATCTGAATGTGAATGTGCAATCATATGATTGACTGAAAAAAAATGAAACTGTGATGCACTACATTATATGAATGTATGAAAGATAAGGCAGTTGTGACCAGAGTAGCCACCGAAAAAGAGCTTAAAACTCAGACTGTGAAAAAGAGCCTTAGGCTCAATTGTGAAGGTTCCCGGTATCGCGTCTGCATTTGTTTTCTTATTTTGATATCAAATTGCATATTCTGCAATTTCTGTACAATGTATATTTGAATATTTTTGTATGTAATAACTTTCAAAATTAGAAATGTGTTACAAATGAGATTTATCAAAGTGTAATAATAATTATGTTTTCGATGTTTATGAAATAAAAGTATAAGCCTGAATTTGAATATTGATTTTCGCGTACGCTTGTGATATTTTTTAAAATTTTGTACTGAGTTTCAAGAATTTGACTGTTTTAGCGTGCTACCCTTGTAGGGTACACATTCGGACATCACTCAGGATGTCTTGTAACATCCCACTCCCATCTAACACATACACGTGCCCCCTTTTTTATAACATGTGCACATGCCCGACAGAAATCGCATGTTATCTCACTTTCACTTTATCATATGGCATCGTAACTAAAATCATAAATCACATTTACTAAAATCCAAAATTTCCTGATATTATATCAAAAACCATAGTTACATTATAGCATTTAGTTCAACATCATCAACAGAGCATAAACAGTTCGACCTATACAGTATGATACATATTTGAGGAATAACAAAAGATAATAACTACAGTGTCTTCAATCCCAGCTAACAGATCTTTGAGCCATCTCTGATATTAAACTACACAAATCTGCTTCTGTGAAGTCTTAGAAGCTAGGTCGTCTCACTCTCAGACCTGTAAAAGTCAACACTGCAATTTTTGATATACATAGATGTGCATAAAGGCATGCTTACACATTTGTGCAAAAGTGTGATATTTGTAAATGTGTCTTGTATGATATAAAGGAGCACATTGGACATCAGTCAAACATTGACGGACCATCCAGGCAATAGCATTATTGGAGCGTACTGTACATCAACGTAGATGATTTTTCCTAGGATTGATTGAATTTGTTTGACATCCAATTATTAACTATTTGTGATTTGATATGAATTCTAGACTTAAAGTCCAAGGAGTTAATATTTGGGAATGTATTGGAAGTGTTCTGATTGCTGTGAAATTTTGAATGATATTTGTATTCTTAAGGAAAGTTGAATGTCGGACTTAGGTCCGATGATTATAAGATTATAATTGTGCAACACATATGATTGTTATGCATGGCATATTTTATATTTACATTTGATGCATTTCATAAAATGCATGCTCAGATAAAGGCGTTGAAACCGGAGTAGCCAATATAAAAGCGCTTACATGTAGAGCTTTGCTATGTAATTTTCTATTTCTGCACATAGAGGTTTGCTTTATGATTTCCGTTATAACTGAGCCTAATGGACCAATATTTGTATATGTGTGTGAAAGGCACTCAATCACAACAATAATAACGAATCCAAAGTCCCATATGCATTTGTATTTGTAACTATCTGTTCTAAATTCGCAATGATAACATGATATGCTATGATAATATGAGTATTGAATTATTCATGATCTAAATGAATATATGTGAGATATGTGATTTGTGTATTTTCCTTAGGTGAAATCATCGATGATGGTTCGCTCATTGAGTTTGTAAAACTTATATAAATTACAACGTGGCTTTTCAGGTTTTGAGGAATTTTTCAGTTAGGCTAAGTGGAGTATAGCCACTGAGATCAGATATGGATTAAGGGTCGGGATCAGTTTGCACCTACATATATCTTTAATGATTTTGTGTTTTTGAATTATGTTCCGCAAGAATTATACAAAGTGAATTTGGTAATGAAATGACTTTATGATTGCAATTGTTTTATATTTAAAATGGGCCAAAATGGCTATTGTAACACTTGTGAATGGAAATGTTTTTAAATAAAGTGGGCTCGATTTGATTAATGATTTCTGCATACGTGTATATTGTTTAAAGAATTAAAATTTTTAATGAAATTTTGACTGTTCTAACATGCCACCCTTGCAAGGTACATACTCGGATATCACCATGGATGTCGGGTACATATCCTACAAGAGTGGGGTGCTACATTTTGGTATCAGAGCCCTAATTTAGTATTTTACATAGGCTTTTTTCAACATATGAGTCAAGTTATATGCATTTAGTCAGGTCATAGCAGGTAGTAGCAACTGATCATTAGTCTAAGTTGCATATATATGAGTCATATACATTAGCATTTGTTAAGAGTTTGAACTGATGGACGTAGTAGGAAGAATAATGATCTGTTTGAATGGGAGAAAATGAAAATTTGTGGATATTTAGAAATAGGAAAATAGTATATGGTTAGATATGACAAATAATGATTTAATGCAATTGTATTAGTGGATGGATTATAGAATACGACATCAATATTGTACTATGGTAATATATCCCCGAACGTGATATAGATGTGAATATATTATCGTGGATTAGTTGAGGAAAATAGAGAAATAAGTGGAGATGATGAGATTAAAATATACAAGTAGAATGAAATAAAAAAAACAAAAACTTATTATGATCCTAAGAAGATGAACTTGGAATTGAACTAGTTGTTTATTAAAGTGACAAGAGTTATAATTTACTATAAGAATATGTTAGTGGAATTGAGAATGGAATTTTAGGATATTTATGTATCTATAATTTCGAATTGATAGTGAATATACGTATGTATGATGATAAAATGGAAATTGGAAGAAGGGATAAAGGTAGTGATATATGTAAAAGTTGTCACAGTTAAGTTAATTTGTTATTTTGTGGGTACATATTTAATAATGGGATCACTATGATAAGTGAGAGAATCGAGAACATAAGTATTACATCTCTAGATAAGATGTAATGATTTTAAGGATATATACCAAGGTATAAGAGTAAATGAATCTACTTAATGCTTCACTGAGCCTTATTATAAGGATATTCTGATCATATATATTCTGATCATATAAGTTATGACATAAATTAATCTTATTGAGATATTATGAATAGTTGAAATTTATCTTTTTGAGGTACTAAGAATGTATGATAAGCAATGATGAGAATAATTGATTGACAAGTATTAGATAAACAATATAGTTGACAGTGGCAAGAAATCTTTTTTGGAAGAAAAAATACACCGAATAAGGTTAAGTAGATCAGATGGCGTACTTTTAAAAATGAACGAAAATGGAATAAATTAAAAGAGAATATTGGAGTTCTAGTCCCAACGAAGACTCAAACATGAGATGTAGAATATGCTACTGAGAGTGTATGCATTTTGTTTGATGTAAAGTATCAGACTATGTGATCTTTAAGGAAGGGAGAATTGTAACATACCGTTACCCATGATAAGGCTTGAATAGTGAACATGAGAAATTACTGAGAAATTAGAATTTACAACTCATGATTATGCATGATATGGCATACACATACGCGATAATAATGAGTTTTGCACATTAATATGACTGTACATGTATTCATTGATATTTTCTGGGTATAATTGAGTTATTAATGCGATTAAAATGTGATATGATAATTTTAGTATATTTAGGGTATTTCAAAATTTTTGGTGAATTTTAGAATTTGGAGTTTTTTAGAATAGGAAAAATATTGAAATTGGGTCAATTCTAGTCTAACATGTGGACTGATTAAATATTGACAAATGGTTTACATGTATGATGACATGTGGTAGTATGGAACAGTGACACATGTAATACATGCAAAATAGCCATGTAGTCTTGTTTTAAGTAAAGAAAGGTCACTGTTTCTTGTTTGTTCTTACTGGAATCACCAAAACACTCTTCTAGTTATTCATCATCAGATAGCAAATTGTTATTCTTTTTGTGTGAAATTGATTCCCTCTCATCGCTGGAACTATTGCTAAAAGAAGTAAGTGATTTTGATGATGTTTTACAGTGTAAATATATACATGCATGAGTGGCTTTGAGAAGTGTAGTTTCGGAGACAAATGAATTAGATGATGAATTTTCAAAAAAGGAATTGTTTAAAATTTGTATGAAATAGACTCTGTTTTGGATATGAGTTCACGAAAGTTGATTGTCTCTGTTATGGTTTAGAGAAATACGTATGTGGTTGTTTTTACTGTTCATGCATGAACATGTGAAGTGTTTATAGAGATGAGTTTAAATGAGTTTAATGATATGAAATGAGATTTGGAGAAGTCGTGGGATAAAGTTAATAAAATGAAAAGTTTATGACGAAATGATGTTGTTGATGAAAATGAGGAATGCAGAAAAATGAAAAGTGCAGAAATTATTGAATGTCTTTAAATGTTTTGTTTAGTGTTAGTGTGTAATCTTAATTTTTGATCTGTTATGGATGGTTTTGAATTGTAATAGGAGTGGAAAATAGGAGAAAATAATGGATTCATAAATTGAATGAGATAGGAATGAGAAATCTGGAAAAAAAATGGAAGGAGAAGAAGGAGAAATACTCAGTGAAAAAGAGAAGAAAGAAGAGCAATTGTTGTTGATCATCGCGAGTTGCGATCGCGCTTTAGAACGATCACGACCTGCGTACAATCGCGACATTCAACTATTTTTCTAGAAGAGTTTATTCTGAACATCCTTCAATCTTTTTAGTATAACTTCTTCACCCGATGTCCAAATGACTTGATTCTTAAACCATTGGACTTGTAACACACTAATCTACATCACTACCAAAACTCATAGCCATTTGAAATCATTTGGGAGAGATCGAGTGAAAATTTTGGGATAGGTCTAATTTGGTGTGCACGACCATACGTTGAAGTCTCACGGTCGTGATTTAATTTCATTGGTGTGCACAGGTGTGAGTTTTTTGTTGCACGTCCATGACTCTTGTACAACCATGATTTTAAGTTGCATGGCTGTGACTTAATTTATTTAGTGGGGTTATTGGATTTAGGATGAAAATGTTGAGGACTACTGGAATATGATAACTGGTATGGTTTTACTGAACATGGTTTGGTATTTCGGTTATATCTTCTTCTATAGTTATCTAAATGGGATTATTTTGATTTGGAGTAAATTAGAGACATGGGGCTATAGATTTTTTGAATAAATTGAATTGTAATTCAGTCTCTAAGACTTTAGAGTTCTGGATGGAATTTGAGTAAAGTGTAATGTTTCATAATGAGAACAGTCTGAAAATAATTAGAGTATAACTTTTAAAGTACTAAACCAAATTGAATGATTTTAGTGTCATTAGTGTTGGGCCCCGATTTCCTTTTCTTACTAAATAAGCATGTTCTCAAATTTATTTTTGAGGTTGAGTTTGCTTAATTCCTTTTTAGGTAGAATAATTTGAGATTTTATTGCTTAGGTTGATGGAAATTAAATGGAGGGATTAAGTTTAAATGAGAGTTTTATATGGTGTTAGTGAAAGTAAAGGAATAAGATGTATAAGGTCAAATTGGGAAGTTCACTTAAGGATAAAAGGATATAAGGCTTATAAGGAGGGGTATTTAAGTCATTTTTGTTTCTTTTAAAAGGAAGAAGGAAACAACAACGTTTTTGTCTTAGGTTTGAAAGTAAAGAACGAAATTTTGCAAGGAAAGTAAAGAGAGAGTGAGTTTCGGTGGAAGAAGAAGAAAAAGAAGAAACAAAGAAGAGTTAGGGTTCGATTTTTTTCTAAACTTGTAAAAGGGAGTTTAGAGTTTGGTTTGAGGAGGAAAAAGAAAGAGGAAGGTTTAATCTTCCATTAGAGTCAAGAAGCAAATTTCTTGGGTGGCTTTTTAAGGTGAGTTGTTTTCAAAACCCTTTGGAATTTGTGATGTGTTTTAGTTCAAATAGCTTAGGAAAAGTATAGGTATGGTTGTTCTAGGTTTAATTTCATGATTTTGCTTCCTTAGGTTTTTCAATTTTTGAATCTCTTGTGATTTGGGGTTTTTGTGTTTTTGAAGAAGAGTAAGTGAAGCAAGAGGAGCTAGAGGAAAGGCCACTTGAACAAGCTTAAAGCAAAAAGGAATTAAGGTGGGTGATATCTTAATAATTGAGTTAATGAGCAAATTAAGTTTTCCTTCAATAAATGCAATTTAATGCTTTCCGATAACTTTGAAATTAAGCACTTATGACTTTTTAAGATGATTTGAAATTATACCAATTGTCTTTTATGTATGAATGACTTGTGGAATTATTTTCATATTGTTTTAACAAGTGATAAAGAAGGTGAAAGTGAAATTTTTTTTAAAGAAGGTGATATTATAAATTTGCTTTCGAAAAAGAGCCATTTGTGGCTAATATGTGTGAATTATGTGAAATGCATGATTTTATGGTTTGTGGTGGTCCCTTAAGAGTCAAGTGCACTTGTCTGTTCATAGGCTTCGCCCGCCTGCCCGCTAATGACATGGAGCTCCTCACGAACTCCTATAAATTCACGGCTACACATGACCGTTCCGAGGGAATGTGTAGTACGTTCTGTTTCGGATCCACCTGAATCACTTTCTACGTGCTTATGTGTTAGTGAATTGTGAATTCACGATGTATGATTTTTTTGTGATTGTTTAATAAGTTGAATAGTTGAGAACCTATATGTGGTTGATCAATGAAAAGTTTCTTTTGAAAATAAATGATTAAAAAAAGGTTTTTGCTTGTTCTTAATTATTAATGTGTTACCCACGAGCCGTCGAGCTCACTCCCCTCTTCCTTTCCCATCCACAGGCGACGAGCCAGAAAATGAGTGACTGCACCGGGAACGAAGCTTCACTCCTATTTTACTTTGATTTTGAAGCTAGCTTTTAGAACCAAAGCTTTAGATGCATTTTAGAACAAAAGTTACTGTTCATGTAACCTTTCCTTGTAATTTTGACTTTTGATACTTTTGTTTTGTAAAGGCTAAAATGCCCTCTAAAGCTTTGTAAGAACTTATGTTATGTTGTAAATGAAAGACATTTGGGTTTTATTGTATTTTGAATTTTTTAATCAAAATGTGATGTTGTATAGTTTTGACAAGAAGAGTAGCATTGTGGTTGCTGCCTTTTGAGACAATTTCTGGACTTATGTGGATTGATTGGCTTCATTAGCCTTCTTGAGAATTATGGAGGATTTGCATAGCTTTAAAATGAGGTATTGTGTATTGTGTTTGGATTTGGGAGCTGAAAGATGTGGATATTGAAGTGTGATGCAGGTGCTGGAAAATTGGTTGATGTTTTAAAGATTTGGATTGTTGAAGTTTGGGGGAGGTGCTGTTAAAATGAAATCAGGGGGCAGAAACTTTGGGTGAATTTTTGTCCCTCATAGAGTTAGAATTTGACCAAAAGGTCTCTTGAAGATTGTATTTTAGGTTTTGATCTTTACATTGATGTATAATATGTCATTTTTAGGCTTAGGAGTAAGAAGATATAAGGTTTGGAAAAATACAGTTACTATTTGAAATGTCATTTTATAGGCTGTAGTTTTTAAAGGGTTTTTACCTCCCTTAGAGACTAAATTGATTTTTGTATCCTTCATAAAAGTTGTAGATTGTCTTTTCATCTTTCCATTGATATAAAATGTGACATTTTTGGGCCATTGAGTTGAAAGATATGATTTTTTGAAGTTCTGTTACTGTGTAGGATGATTCTATTTTAGGCAGTCAATTTGAAGTAGTTTTTGACTCCCTTAGAGGCTAAATTGGTTTTTCAATCCTATATGAAAGTTGTAGAGTTTCCTTTTAGCTTTTTATTGATACCAAATTTTCAAATTTTAGAATTCAGTGTGAAAAGTTATGAATTTTTGAAGTTTCAGTTCTGTTTTGGAGTGAACAGGGCAGGCCACTCGTGAGTGCGAGCGCGCCTCGCAGCTGCGAGACAAGTGCACTGCGAAGCTGCACATAAAATTATTTATTTATTTTTTAACTTAATTTCTGATTTTTCTTTTTTTCAATTCCAACCTCCTTCCACTCTTTTGCTTATAACTTTTTCGTTTGACCTCCGATTTACTCGATTTTTGAAGCATTGGTTTTTGAAGAAATTTTTCTACCTTTCCATATAAAAAAATTAGAGCTTTTATTATTAATTGGAATTTATGGATTAAATCAAAGTGAGACGATCGGATGGAAATGTTTAATCATGCTTCCGTATTTTGGTGATTTCTCGATCTATAGAGATCCAAATGAGATGATTTTTGGTTCTGAATAATCTAGAGGCGTGGAATTTCTTTTGAGCTTAGGAATCGAATTTTAATTTGGGCCCTAAGACTTCCAATTTCAGGAAGGAATTTGGGTGTGGTATTCAAAGTCGGTTCGGAAGTAAATAAGATAAGTACGTATTTGAGGTTTGACTTGGTGGGAAATTCCTCCCTCATGGGATGCACGTCCAGATGTCATGTAGGACGTCGGATACGTGACTCACTGGGACGGGGTTCCAACACAAGATATCATCAAACATTTATTCCTCGAAATTGTCAATTTATCAAACGATTTATGAACAATTTTAAATCATGTAATGCAGCAAACTTGTCAACAGATCTTAAGCACATAAGCAAATCAGAATGGTTTGGGTGGATCCAAAATAGAACGTACTAAACAATTTCCATAAGGGTTTTGTGTAGCTGTGAACTTATGGGAGTCCATAAAGGAGCTTCATGCCACTAGCAGCTAGGCGGCAGAAGCCTTTAACTTGGTCAACGTGGACGTGACTTAACTTAGGGGATCACCACAAACTCACATAACACATATATTTCAAAATCTTGTAAGCTTGTTGCCCAAAATGGCACTTCTTGTAAACTTGCTTTTTCATATACTTGATATATATCTTGAAAACCATTCTCGAAAACATGAATTCATGTACATTTGATCTTTTCAAAAG
>JAOTIZ010000201.1:7971288-7984816 GCA_027123425.1 Erythroxylum panamense
ACTGACATAATTGCACATGATAGGAATCTCAATAGTATGATCACATCATAATTTCCTTCATGCTATGTCATGCATCAGGGACTTCATTAATTTGATTAAAGATCACTATCAATTCATAATAAAATGAACATCAAATAAATGAAATGTGCCTTGCTTTATTTATTCATAAAGGCTGTACATGACTATGAACAAAATGCGCTAAAGGGGATTGCCTTTAGGGCACTACTCTAACAAATTAGCATATGCAGTTTAGTATAAAGTTAGAGAAATCGAGACCTATAAATGAAGATAATATAATTTAGATCATAAAGGTATCATCCTAATTTGCCAAACTCCATTTTCTCATTCATGTTAGTGAGGTATTAGATATACATGATTATATAAGATCTATGTCACACATGACACATGCATTTGATACTTTTTGATATCGAAAACCTTGCAGGATAGAATGACAGACTTTCGTTATCTTTAGATCAAATGTTTTGTTTTTAAACCTAGTCGACTAATTCAATAATGTGGCTTAACCGAGTTTTTAAACTAGAGTCAAAACTGCAATTAATACTTGTCCAAGGGGGAGAATGTTGGACAATTTTGTGATCTAAATCAATGGGTCAAAGTTAATGTGAAAATAGATCTTAACCAGTGCGGATTGGAACCATATCGGTCTTGTGATGGGAAGGTCGATATAGATACTATATATAAAGGTTAAGGTCTCCTGCAGTTGCTCATATAATCAATCGTAAGTATAAGGATTCTTTGAGCTATTAAAAAAGCTTACGTTTTGAGAAAATTGTAGAAAGACCTTACCCACGTCCCAGAGAGCAATTCCCATGAAGACAGCGGTAGATTCGCGCTCGTTTCAGCTTCAGAAAGCTTGTTTGAAGTTACGGAGACCAAAATCAGGTATTTCTAAATTTTTTCGTTTCTTGCCTTTTTACATTTGATCCCAGATATGTAACTAAGGTACCGTTACGTATTACAATAAGTTCTCCCTCGCTTCCTCACTACTTCCTCCGAGGACTACCGTCATTGCTTCCTCTAGTCTGTAGCGTGGTTTCCAACCACTTGAGATGGTTTTCCCTTCCGTTACCGATGCTACCTTCCTTGCCCTGGTGCTTGCAGTGGCTTTTATCGGGGAAAATAGGTTAAAGGAGATGGCACAAACTCAAGAAAATAGGGTTTCATGCACTTATACATATAGGTTGAGCTAGAAACAAAATTAATAAGTGGGTGAACCCTTTTTTCAAACGCAACATCGAAGTAGGACTCTTTGGACAAAGTTTTTATGTTGCTATTGGGCTATAAAATATTTTCTCAATTTGGGCTTGTAAAACAAATCGATATATATAGAACAACAATATATCCTTAAAAATTTTACTGGTCTTGACAAAGTTTAGAAGTACGTCGTTTTATTCTTAATTAATAAGATATATCTATATCTATATATATATATGTACAAAAAAACAAATGGATATTAAACATATGAATGAATTTAAGAGTACATAGAAACAAATTTTTAAATCGAATTATAAATTTAAGATTGATTAACTTAATCTTAACTATAAATGAGTTTTAATTAAATTTATATTATTAAGTTCATGAGTTTGATAATATATTAGAAATAAGTTTCTAATTAAATTAAATTAATTTTATTAATTCAAACAATATATATAATTAGAAATAAGTTTCCAATTATTTTGAAATCATTATTGTAATAATAATTAGAAAGAAGTTTCTAACTTTTAACTTAATTTGATTGGTTCAATAATAATTAGAAATAGATTTCTAATTAAAAATGGAACAAATATAAATTTATATGAATTATGTTTATTTACATATATCAGGTTTGATATTGTTCAATTTATTAGAATATATATTGTATGAATGTTTACTTAACATTTCTTCTTAAGTACGATAACCGATATTCAGTTGTCATACGAATGATGATTGAGAACATACACGCTCTTTCGATTTTTATATAATTAAAATTAATTACTTGTTAAATATATATGTATGACATTACATTGATATGCATATATACTATTTCTTCTTTCAATTATGGCTACTGTATTAAAAAATATTGTTGTTAAACTCAACAAGGGTGAGATATTAAATGGTAACAATTATGTAATCTATAATGTGAAAATTTAATATATACTATAAGAGCAAAAGGCCTCAAACCATTAAACATAACCATAAATATTCTTGAGGAAGACAATATGACCCAACACAAAAAGGACCTTGCTTATGAAATATAGAGGAAAAAGAACTAATTGTCCTGTATTATATTGCTTAGTAGTATGGATAATGGTATCATACTTGAGTTTCATAAATATGCAATTGCTACCTTAGCTATATGTTTTGGAGGTACCTCAGTAACCAAAGTGACGAAACTCATTATTAAGTTTGACACATATAAAAAAAAACAATTGGATTATACAATGCAAAATTATTTAAGGTATATGTCAAATTATATGTAAATTGTGTGACAGTAGTCATGAATTATCATATGAACAAGAAGTGCAAGTCATGATCTATTTGTTTACTTCAAAGTTGGGAGCATATAAAGATGCACTAACTCACAATGAGAGCATCATGATAATGAAAGATGCTATAAAGCATCTCATACTAGAAGAAGAACATCTTGAAGTCTCCAAAATTTCCTTTAAGGTATATGCAATTGGTTCTATCTTACAAAGAGTTGTGAACCAAAAACATAAGTATTATGGTGAGCAAAAGATTTGAATAGGTAAGAGAAATACCCACTACACTTAGGAATCCAAGAAGGAAAAGCAATATGAAAAAAACAAATTTCATTTCATAAAGCAAAGGATGAAAAGAGTTAAGCGCTTTAATTGTGGCAATAAGGATCACTTTGCTTTCAATTGTAGTGAGTCATAAAGGTATAATCGTATTTTACAGACATGATATCTTTGTTTTATTTTTATAACTAGATCACATTCTTAATGAATTGCAAACTTAGGAGTAACAAACCATGTAGCGAAATATGAATATGCCTTCATGGAATTCTAGAAAATCCCATATGGAACACTATGGATTTATGTAGGAAACAACTCAAGGGTTGCTGTAATTGGCAATGAAACTTGTAAATATATGCATGGTGGTTGATCCCTAATCTTATATGAAGTGTTGTATGCTCCAAAGATTTGACGAAATCTTATCTTTGTGTTAATTTTAATTAGTTTTGGTTTTGATGTAAATTTTCACAAAAGTGATGTGGATTTATATCTTGGACACATGTATTATGGTCATGGATTTATGTTGGATGATTTTATTGTTCTAGATGTTATTTATTCAAATAATAACATATGTTATTCCTTATTTACATTATATAGTAAATTAATGATACAATTTTGTGGCATGCTAGACTATGTCATATTAGTCAAAATTGAATAAGTCAATTAGCTAAAGAAGGCCTCTTAGGTGATTTATATCAAGTAGATTAACCGATTTGTGAACATTATCTATATGGTACAATGGCAAGAAAGTCATTTAGAAAAGTAATATAGGCTTTCTATCCATTTGAATTTATTCATTCAAATATTTATAGTTAAATGAATGTAAAGGCATAGTGTGGGGCTATATACCTTATCACTTTTATAGATGACTATACTCAATATTCTATTTAATTTCTAAAAAATTGGAAGTATTAAATTGTTTTATATAGTATATGAATTTGATAGAAAATCAATTATAATTCTTAAGCACGATGAGAATGATTTTTAAGCATTTTCCATTGGGTACCTAAAATACTCATCTTGTTAAGGTTTTCTAATTTTATCTTTGATTCAAGTAAACCAACAATAAGAGGCTTTTCTCTCATAACAAAACCCCTTAAAGCTAAAATCTTTGTTGGGCAATTTATACCTTTAACATTCCAAGTTAAAATAGACATATTATTGAGGCTTATGTTTGGAGTTTTTGATTATCAATAGCAAGTGAATTAAACCTGGAAGTTTTAAGAGAATTGACAAGGTGGTCTTTAATTCCTTCAACTTTTGTAGGATAAACAAAATTGATATATTGAGAACTACTACATTCAAAACTTATTTCTGTTGTAGCATATATGAGAGGTTCCTTCAAGAGCTCCCTAGTTTGGATTTCTGTTTCAACAACAATTAGGCTTACAATGTTCAAATTTTCCATAGACTCCTAATTCTGTTCATTCCTTTCTGAAGGTGTCTTTAAAATCTCTTTATTCTGGATCTTTATTCCAAGATTATTCGGTGATCTGGATTTCCATAGCCTCCATCTTTAGATCCTTTTTCTCTGACCTCATTAATTCTTGATAATTTTCATTGTTGAATATGCTCCCAATTGCTTTCCACATTTTACCTTGGGTCTTAGAAGGGGGAATATATCACTTGCTCTTATTACTCTGTTTCTATCCTGTTACATGAACATCTATTCATTCAATAAATGAGAGCTAGGTAAATTAAATGAATAGATGCTCATGGAATATGATAGGAACAAAGTAATAGGAATAGATAATTTGAATCCTTTAAGAGGTGGTTTCTAATGATAAGAAATTGTAATACTATCCTCCAAAAGCTTGTTGTCATCTCCGAATCTCATTATGGGAATTTCATTGGGGAAGTTCTTTGGATAATTCTATGCTGACACAAATTTAGGCATAACCTATTCTCTTCTTCTTGGTTGTATTCTTATCAATGCAAATAGGTTTTTCAATATAACTTGCTAAAGAACCCATCCGTTGAGTAGTTCAATGTAATTGATGTTGTGAATTGTTAAAAAATTCACAAACAATTGTTATTGTTGTTGCATGCAAACAAGTGTTAACCCCTGAGGATTCCTAGCTACAAGCCCCTTCTTCCAAAACTTCCAGTTAAGGGCAGACAATGAGCTTGCCATCCAGCTTTTGGGTGCTTTGAAGGTAAGACTCGAAGTATGGTGATCACCAACCACCTGCTTCTAGTTTTCTAAGTTAAGGGTGTTGCAGGAGTTGATGATGGGGGATCGGGGGAGGGGGGTTTGAGATGGCAAAGGTAAAAATTCACCTCTGTCTTTGGTAAAAGAGGTTAGCATTGTGTAGGAGACATGCCTACAAATAGAAAAGAAACAGCGTTGGCTAACAATATTGATTATATAGATTGCAATTGTTTTATAATCTTTAAGGTATAAGGCAAACATTCCGAAAAAATACTAAGTTGTACCAATTCTTTCGATGTATTTGAATCAAAATTATTAACAAACAAAAGAAGTCACCAAACACAAACTACTCCATATAGCTTGATAGGCTTCATCGTTTTTGCTTTTCAATGCTTAACAGGTCAAATAAAAGCAGCACAAAATCAAACGTACAAGCATAACGCAACTATAATAAACATACAAAATCAGTTGTAAATGTCACATGAATGACTTTATTCATATTGTTTGCGCATTACTCCATCAAACGCCTGAGCTGGTGGTGCCGTCATTGCGACTCCTTGATTTTGTTTCTCCAAATTTGCCTGCCATCCTGTACATTTCGTAAAAGGATAACTAAGAGCTTAAGTTTAATTTATTGAACACCAATCTGCTGTGACCAAAAAGAAATTAATAGGTAGACATGTCGTTATAATCAATTATAAATTGACATGCATAAAAGAAAATTAATACACCTGAACTTAATTTGGTCTAAAAGATTTTGCCAGCTTAATAGAAAAAGTGCTTTATTTAGGACAAGATTCTAATTTATCATTTACATTTATTATGATATAGTAGTATATATAAAGTTTGACTTGATATATATATATAGATACGTATTATGCTTTATTAGCAATCCAATTCCAATCAACAAATTTATAAAGAAATAAATCTCCCTTCGACACTACGTAAAATTTGTAGTACATAATTTACGTGAATTTTCAACTAAAAAGGCTTCTTAAAAGAAAGTATATGGAATTTTATATTGTTGATGCAATTCGAAGAGAAAGAAAATCAGAAAAAGGTTACCTATGGACATGTCAAAGCCGCGGTTTTGGAGCTCCCGATACTCCTGACAGAGGGCACAGGCCTCGCAACAAGCGTGAACACAAAAATCGTTACAGGGAGTCTCTTCTAACATGTATTCCTTCCTCATTTTAGACCTGGTAATCCACGAGTACAGGCCAGAACAACCCGTAGCGCATGCAAGTATGGCAAAAACCCCTCCGCTCATCAGAGAAGCTGTAACCAAAAGATCAATTGTTACAACTGGTCAATAGCCATTACACAGTCAAAATTAAAAAAATCTTTCAACTCGTGACTTTTGCCATTGGACTTGTCTTAGCTTTCTGAAACTATTAACACCAATGAAATAGATAAGCCAACGTTAGTTGAAAACTACTGCTGTACTAACCTGTTTTTCCTTTGTCTACGATATCAGCAATCCTACAAAAAGTGATGCATGGGCACCATGCTGTCAGGCAACCTACATCAAGTGAAACAAATAGTAATGTTAGAAAACCAGTTCTAGCTAGGATTCAAAACTTGGGGAAGTATTTAAACTTTTGATATTAAAAAAAATCTAACTAGAAAAGTAATTTGATGGCAGATATTTACAGCTACGCATATCGGAGAAGCAGTCACAGAGGCCTGACGACCAGGGCACCTCTTGTCCATACTGTAAATGAGCTGGGTACTCATTGTTTGCGAGTACTGGAACACCATTTACTGGATGCTGCTCTAATGTGGTATGATGCATTGTGATTTGTACTATGAAACTTGACAAGAAGAACTTTAAACGATGATATTGCTATTACTCCTGGTATGGTTTGATTAGCGCTGGCCACGGAACATGATATATATACACACAACGCCGCGTAACATGACTACTTCCCAAGATATACATACAACGCCGCATAACATGACTCCCCAAGATAGGAAAACTGATAATATCAATATTTAATAAAATTGTTGATTAGTAGTCGCCAATATTTTTTTAATTTTACACATCCAACTTCAAAGAATCTGTGTGATAATCCTTAAAAGATAGATAAATATTTCGGTAATGAATTAAAATAAACACGAAGAGAAAATTCTCCCCATAAAGTCCACGACTAGTACTTGTTTCGGTACGCCAATATTTACGATGAGAATTGTAAACAACAGACTGAACGCGTTCAGATTATTGTTTTCATTCAGCCTCATTTTAAACGTTCTCTTGCATTTTGCTGTTCGTGGATTTACAATCTAACCACAGAAAAAGGAAAGGAAATGAAAAAAGAAGTAGATTCATGTGGAAGTCACATCCTACGCATGCATAAGTCTCATTTACAAATGAATTTGATGCTTAATTAGTTACTTTCCATAAAATAATTAAGCAAACAAGGAGAAAAGCATTACAAGATGCAACTGAAATTTGAAGTTGACATTAGATGGCAATTGCACCATTCGGAATGGGGAGTCAAGGTTTCAACTTTCAGCCGCCAGTCTAGAACCACAATTAAAACGAGTTTTGTTTCTTTGGTTCGTCACTTTTGTCCGAGTATTCAAGTAGCCAGTCAAAAGGTAGACTAATATCCGAAACATGATCTTGGGCTTTTTAATTGTTTTTGAAGTTGAACTAGAGTCCAACTCTTATTGAGCCCAAGTTTTATTGGCAAATTATAAGTTTAATACATCTATAAAAGATTAACAAAAGAATTTATGAATTATTTTGAATCGAATAAAACAATAACACTCCGTAGAAATCCGAGGGGAGATTTAATAATATGTAACGTTATCCTTAATTAATAAAAAGACTACTTCCAAAATTATTTTCAATCGAATATATAACAAAATTTTTAAACAAGATAACCATAAGTTAGTTTATAACGAAGGAAAATAATGTTATATCGAATTTATAACAAAGGAATATAATTTGTTGTAGGGAAAAACTAAAAAATTATTAATTTTGTGGCACCAAACAATTGTTTGAAACAAAACTTTTACTTGTGGTACTTGACATCCAAGTACATAAATTAAATAATAATTTTGAGGACTTTTTCTTTATCTAGTTATTATTTTATTTTGAATAATTGTTTGTGAATGGTATTATAATATTTAAAAAAATCGCTCATCTAACCAAATTTTAGATTCAGAAATCGTTTTCACATCATTGAAATTCAAGCAAATATTAGCGTAGCCATAATTGACTGGATTCAACAAGCCGAATAGCAGTTATTATAATGTCAAAAATCACAACATTAAAGTGCAATTTTTAGAAGAGATGTGATGGCAGTCCTAGTTTAATGTATAAATAATATCATATATGCTTTTTATTGAATGATAGAAAGTATATATGCCAGTATTTATAAATAAAAACCTATTACTAATTTTAGATTGTAAATAAAGTATCAAATAACTTTTAGAAAGAACGCCCCAAGTTGAAATTCATCATGCCATACGGCCAACTCTTTCATCTTTCACTTTGAATTAGGTAGATTTATATGCATAATAGATTAGATGGCTTAAAAACCTTACCAATCTATATGTATTGAGAAGGCCTTAAATGACGACGATATGAGAGAGTGGATATCAACATTTACACCGTACATTAACATAAAGCTAAGTTACGTGGTAAATACGAAGATGATAAACATTCTACGCCCATACCCCTCCGAAGAGGCAGGCTTTGGTTAAACATATAGAGGGTTGCACTTACCTATGAAACCTTCCTAAATTCGTTTTAAGCAAAATCAAGCTGAACACAAAATATACCGTAATTTGTAATTGCTGAATAATTCATGAACTGAAATCTAAGTCCAGAGTAGGTTACTTAGGACTACCTTCAAGATGTCCATAAATTGAAAATTTTCACCGTAAATAGTCTCGTCTTTCTGCCTAACAGCTAGACTACGCCTACCCTTGTCCTGCACACTTTGTTACATGATTGTGGAAACACCAATTATGGTATCTGTTAGTTTATGCCCTACAGTCAATCGATTTGGTTGTAGTTTAATGATAAATTATTTAAAGTCATTCTTTATTTTATATATGTTTAGATGTATATGATAAAGTCTATGGGATAATTATACATTGCAAATGAAATTATAATGAGATTATAATTATGAGATTCATATTGCATTTATGTATTATCCTTAAATTGTTCCTAGTCATTGTTCTATTAAGATCAGACATTAATAGAATGTAAAAAGACTAACACAAGTTATGTTTTTCTTTATGAAAGAAATAGTCGATCTAATAAGCTAAAGTATAGAGATACTTAAACAAACTTGTGGTTGCATGTTAGAGAATAAGTCCAATGAACAAACCCAATATGAGATATCCATTTAGAACATTACTTATATATCTATGGAATGCTCATTATGATGATTTTATAAGTGATCCTTTAACTTAAGGACACTAAAGTTATCTTGCATGGGTATTGCTATATTTTGATACTACTTATAACCTATCGGTCAATCAGTAGTCATTAGACATAGCATAAACTATATAAAGGTAGTTACGTGATCCAGATAGGATTTATCACCCTAAAGAAATTAGGGAGAATGTTCTATTATTTTTTATTAGCATTAATTCGAAAAATCTTTGGACAAGGTAGAATGACATTTTGCAAATAGTTTACAAAGGTCATTACTTGAATTGATAGCTAATAGTATAGAACTAATATGATTAGACTCCAAATATAGTAGATATTAATTTCATGCTCTATGTCTAATCAAAACATTATATGCTGAAAGGATTGAATTATTTGAAACAATCATACATGGAAAGGTTAGTCAAAACCACTTTGACATTCTTAAATATTTGAGTGTTCGTGATGCATTGCTAGATGCCAATTTTCATCTATTAATATAAATTGTTTAATTGAAGAATTGAAGATAAATTAAAAGGAGATTTAATTTATCTCATTCTAATTACGACTTAGAATTATAATTCATAATCATTGTCAACATATTTAGGAACCTAATGGCTCTCACATATAGAATGGGTTGAAAAGAGCAAAGTTATTTTAACTAAGTTGAATTTGATTATAAAGTTATTTTAACCAAGTTGAATGGGCATAATTGGTATTTAATTAGAATTATTTTTAATTAGAATTAATTTTAATTTTAATTAAATTTTAATTTCAATTAAATTACTAAAATGTCCAAAGCTTATTATAAATAAGCTTAAGCTCTATGAAGCTAGCACTTCTTGCTTAACTCTCTTTGTAAGTATTACAGAGTTCTCTCAATCTATTTTGTGGATATCGTTAGAGGTCAGGCACTTATGCATTTTTGGTGGTTAAGACGGATCAGTTTTGAAAACTATTTGAAGGATACAATAAGATAAAAGATTAAGCTTCATAATAAAGTATGAATTACGATTAATGATTTGTTATGCTTTATGTGTTAATCATTTTATAGAATTAAAGAAATCTTGGATTTTAGGAAAGCAATTTTTGAAAAAGTTTCACAATTATTATGTTGTGGTCAAGATCAAATCTCGACCCGGTTTTTCAACAGTTTTAATGCTATAATTTGATTAAATTCATTTGATTATTATTGATTTGATAAAAAAATAAGGTTTAAAATTTTACTGATCTCGAAACTGTTTTATTTGCAAATGCACCTTGATCTTGCATTATGGAAATTTAGTGACTGCTGTTTGAGTTTATTCTCACTTATGCATCTCAAAAATTGGTTTATACGTATGCATGATTCTAAAAACAAATACATAATTATGCATGTATATGTGTTACAATTGTTTTGGTTTGCACAATTAGTTGCTTCGATGTCTGCTCCCTATTACGTCTCTTTTTTCTAGAGATTTGTTGCTCTTCCATGTGTTGAAATCCTTACTTTTACTGCCTGTGAGTTTTGTGCTTTAGAAAATCACCAACAATGGTCGTTGTTGGTGATGGTTCAAAACCTAGCATCGCCACTAGTGAAGAACGACGTTTAGCACCCATAAATAAGCCACTAGTGAAGTCTCTTACTAACGGCAAAATGCCGCTGGTGATGGGTAAGTGACGACGCCACGAATTGGCATCACTGCTGGTGAAGTGTGGGCGATTAACACCCATAGATAACACAACAGACAAGGTGACGATGAAGCGAAGGTGGAGACCAGTCGATGACAAGAAGTAGCGGCGAGAAATGAGCAAATGGGAGGTGATGGTTGGAGACATAGAGACAATTAGAGAACGTGTAAATGTTCGATGGGCATTTGTGAGACACGCATCTATGTCTCGGATCACATGTGAGAAGACACGACTTGTAGTGCCCCCTTACTGTAGGGTACCCATCGGAATGCCCGGAGGTCATTACGGCACATATCCTATGATAAGGGAGAGCTGCGATCGATCACTACACTCACTTCACATGGCATCGTATCATTAATCACTTATTGAGCATCAAAAGAAAATCACAAAATTTTAAAACCAACTTTTTTCCTCATTTCATTTCTTAAACTAAGAGTTTACTTTGTGTTTTTCAACCCTTTTTACATGTACATTAACAAAACCTAGTACAAATGTACTACATGAAAGAGGAAAATATATCAAATCTATCCAAGTCATCCAAAAATCCTAGCTGATCGACCTTTGAGCCATGACTTCATTTGTTAAAGCACAATCTACACGGTAATGGAGCCTCTTAGTAGTTAGGGTCGTCTCTCGGTCTTGAAAAGACGACATTGCAATTTTGGTGAGTTTTGAGAACTCAATGAGGTAACCATCATCGATGTTTCACTCAATTCATATAGCACATCAATTCACACAACAATTATTTCACAACTTTGCTCTCTACATAAGTATCACATTTTCACTTAAGCAGAAGCAATTCATGCATTTCAATCAATCAAACATACATAACCAAATGCATATGAAATGATCATGAGCCTCTTTTTTCAATTGTTACGTTGTTGTGACCGAGTGCCTGAACTGTCCCGTATCTATTTTGGATATCGGGCTCATTAATAACTGTCCCTTATCCGAAGACGATACAGGTTCATTACACGTTGAGCCTGAGGCTCTGAAATATTTTTGAGCTTGAGGCTCATTTCCACACATTGAGCTTTAAGCTCTGATAGTTGGCTACTCTGGTCACAACTCCCATTATATTTCATGCATTCATGAATGGAATGCATGTACCACAATCAATCACATTATAAAG
Source organism: Erythroxylum panamense (assembly GCA_027123425.1). Lineage (NCBI taxonomy): Eukaryota > Viridiplantae > Streptophyta > Magnoliopsida > Malpighiales > Erythroxylaceae > Erythroxylum > Erythroxylum panamense. The sequence continues at coordinate 7,983,393 of JAOTIZ010000201.1, forward strand.
CACATAGGTCTTCATATTCACATTCAAGCAACATTTCAATATACATTCCACATTTCACAATCATCGGACCTTCTATCCGGAATCTGCAATCAATCACATTCATTTGTCATTCGAAATATAATTTAAACAAACAAGTAATTAAGTGAGATCGTCTAGGTTACTCATAAGTTTCTCCCGAAGCTAATGCCTGGAAGATCCGGCAATGTCTGGAAGTTGACGTTTCAGTTGCTCCTCTATAACAAATAATATACACAATATCATAGCTTCTTCAATCATAAGTATCCAATGATGCACATGTATGAAATAACTTATGTACAATGCATGTTCATCACAATCTTGGGTATTTTCCATCAATTTCATCCCAAAATCGATCTCATATCAAAACTCATCTAAGTATGATTCATACTTAGGTTTATGCCTCACTAAAACCATTGAAATCACAATTCATTACTCATTTGGAATCTTAGAGATTCAGACATAATCAAAACACTGAAATACGTTCAGTAGAAAAACCCTAGTTGATAAAATTTACGAGAACACTCACTGTACCAGTTCTACGTTTCTCACTCAATCTTTCTCAATTCATTTCAGATGGCTATGATTTTTGGTGGAGATGTAGGGCAATGTCTTACGAGTCCCATGGTTCAAGAATCAATTCATTTGGGTGTCTAGAGAAGAAGTTATAGCTAGGCGAAAAAAGACAAAAAGAAACAAAACTCAGAAGAAACAAATCACGGAAGAAATAAAACACAGAAGAAGTAAAACACAGAAGAAGACATGTCAGCAAAACACAGAAGAAGACGGGTCAGCAAAATACAGAAGAAGACGCGTCAATAAAACACAAAAGAAGCAAAACCCAGAAGGAGCAAAACACAGAAAAAGACACATCAGTAAAACACAGAAGAAGATGCGTTAGTAAAACTTAGAAAAAGCAAAACCCAGAAGGAACAAAACACAGAAGAAGGCACGTCAGCAAAATACAAAAGAAGACGCGTTAGCAAAACACAGAAGAAGACGCATCAGCAAAACACAAAAGAAGACGCGTCAGCGAAATATAGAAGAAGACACGTCAACAAAACACAGAAGAAGACGCGTCAGCAAAGCACAGAAGAAGCAAAACTCAGAAGGAACAAAACACAGAAGGAACAAAACTCAAAAGGAATGAAACTCAAAAGGAACAAAACACAGAAGGAACAAAACTCAGAAGAAGCAAAACTCAGAAGGAACAAAACACAGAAGGAATAAAACTCAGAAGAAGTGAAACTCAGAAGAAGTGAAACTCAGAAGGAACAAAACATAAAAGGAACAAAACACAGAAGGGGCGAAACACAGAAGAAGATGACGTCATCACAGAAGAAGCAAAAGATAGAAGAAGCAAAACAAAGAAGGAGATGACGTTATCACAGAAGAAGCAAAATTTAGAA
>JAOTIZ010000201.1:8003392-8023612 GCA_027123425.1 Erythroxylum panamense
CACCTTTATCGTGGGTTACGTATCGGAGCGACCTGCGGGCGTCCCGATGTGTACCCTACGGTAAGGGGGCGCTACAAATAGATTCTTAGTGAAAGATATTTGGGTTGCTCTGCCAATTTGGTAGATACAGAAATGTTTCCATTCAATAATGATACAAACTTTATAGATTACAAAAGGTTGTTAAGGTAAATATATAATCAAGCCAAAACTAATCATCTCTATAAGATGTAATAGATAATAAGCTACAAGATAGGAGAGTTAGTAGTGGTACAATGATGGCCAAGTCAGTAACACGTGAGGGAAGTAAATAATTAGAGTAAATAGATGATTTTAATCCTTCTCACTCCCCTTCAAAATGGTTGTGGTTCCACTGCTAAGTTGTGCCTAAAATGAGTAAACTTGCCTTTGGAGATGGATTTAGTAAGGAGTTTGGCAATTTGATCATTAGTTGAAATGTAGCGAACAAGTAGCCTTTGTTGTATAACTAATTCATGTACAAACTAAAATTCAATCTCTAGATGTTTTGACCTTGAGTAAAAAATGGTGCGCAAACCTAATTTCACATTACAACTCACATATAGCAGTTGCAAGTGGATGATACTTTGCCTCTATTGAGGATCGAGAAACAACAAGTTGTTTACATGAGGCCCAAGAGATTAAATTATAGCTAGCATAAATGGCAAATCCAATCATAGATTTGTGATCCTCAGTTGAGCCACCCTAGTTGGCATCAGAATAAACATACAGTTGAATGGAGGAAGATCTCTGATAAGATGGTCATGTGTAGAGGTACTTGTTGAGCAAGTTTTACCTTTAATAAAACTCTCAATACTCACAAGTATACATATCGTAACTTTTCGTATCGAAAGGTATCGATCCCATGAGGAACTAGCTAAAACGAGTTCAACCTAACTTTCTCTAAGGTATTAGAATCTGAGTGAAAATAATAATAGAAATAAAATCAACTAAATAAATTCAAACAAATATCAAATAATAAGTAAGTTGCCAAATTAATGTAAAGTTGATCAAGGATGAATGTATCATATTTATTTTTTCATTATTCTGCGGAGTTGATCCTAGATTTCCTGGATTTTGATTACTCTCTCTCAAGACCTAACTAATTAAGCCTAACTAAATATGAAAATTTCATAGCTAAAATCTCTCAATTCATAACTCTTTTCCTAACATTTTAATTTTGAAGCTATCTATTGAATAATCAAGTTCTCAAACAAGATCTCTCTTTAAATGATAATTGATTTGTTAATTAAGTGAAATATTAAATCACCAACTCTCGTTATGCAATTTAATCATTTTTTGACGCACTCTCAATTTATTGCTAAAGTATAAATATGCACAATTAACATAACTCAAAATATGTATTGAATTCAACAATGAATAAAATCATGAAATAAATCCAAAATAATTCCTAATATGAGTTTAAAACTCTACAAACATGATAAATATCTTAGAAATCCAATTACACATCAAGGATAATGAAAAAAACAAAAAGGGAAAGAGAAAAAATTGTTTAAACACCTTGATTTTAAATGCTAGAATTTCCTAATGCTCTTCATGATCTCTCCACTTTGATGCAATTTGGTGTGTTACTGCTGCTTTTTTTTGGAGTGCTTCATGTTCTTGAATAGTATTTTAGGCCCTAGTGTTGTTTCTAAGGTACCCACTTCATTTGATTCCAAAAATACCCGTAAACCATAAAAATACGAAATAGGTCGCACTTGGAAAATGTTGTCATAATCATGGCATGGGTGTCACGATCGTGCTTACAGAAATTTATTTTTGTCTTCATTCAGCCTCCATCTTCTTTATTCTTCAATTTCTTGGTTTCCAACACTCAAAAACACATCAAACACCTCTTGAAACATGAAATTAAGTTCCAAGTCTTACTTTAAACCAAACTAACACTTAGGATACATACAAACATTAATAATAACATAATTCTAAGCTTATATACATGATAATCATCTAATAAAAACTTGAAAGCACACTTAAACATCTAGCAAAACCTAGTATAATATACATCCATCAACATCCCCACACTTCAACTTGCTTGTCCTCAAGTAAAAATAAATACACAAACAAATAAAATGCATAAACATTTAACCACACATTCATGTAACAATACAATAATGGCGCAATGGTATAAAATCTTATGGAATTAACTTAACTTCAGACACCAATCACTTCAAATGTGCCAATATACTAACTTATTCCTTTGATTTTTAAGTAGTTTGAATTAAATATACATATCAGTCAAATATTAACACCCTATTCATACACCTATGGCACTTGTAAGCATGCATTTATTATTATTAATCAATCACAAAGGTAAACTATCACTAAGTATCTTTTCATGAAAATTCTTGTTATTTTTAAAGTATCAATAGGTTTATTTATTGTAACACAATTTATTTTTTAATAGATTTTCTTAAACGATAACCTAGTCCTTTTACGTGAAGGAAAATACCTTGTCATGAATGTCCTTCGGTTGCTAAACTAGGCCACATTTTTTATATAGCTTGGTTGAGGCGTCATTCTAGCCTTTTGATGAGAAGATAAATGTTTTGTCATGAATACTCCCTGTTACTTAACTATATCACAGCTCTTAACTGGCTATTAGCTCTATTTTTAACCCAATTTGTTTAAAAGGACAAGCAGAATAGATATTTATTTAACACATTTTCTATAGCCTACCTCATTTCTTTTTAGTCAGTCACTTTCATGAAAGTGTACTAATAATGCCTACCAATTTAAATGACTATAATTAAAAATGTATACAAACAAAAGTCATAAAGTGAAAAATAGGTGTGATATCATAATTAACATACATATTCATCCCAAAGATACTTAAAACACAAATTGCCTAAGTTACTATGCCTTTGCAAATTAAATGACCATGTTCAAAGCTAAACTAATTACATTCAATTCTTACAATTGACACATTCACATAATGCACACATATGCAAAAAAATGTTTATACTATGTCAACCTAGTTAAATCTAACTCAAAACAAATGCCAATTTTCATGTACAAATGAGATATCCAAAGCATATACAACGTCCGCGCACTTAAATCACACATTATCCTCATTGTTAGAAAACAAAATAATACAAACAAAGACAAAAAAAATAATAAATATAAAGTTAGAGCAAGAATACTTATAGTAATTGTGGTGTAATGGAATTTAAAGACACTTTATGTCTCATAAAATTCCAATAATCTGATTCCCTACAAAATAAACATAAACACTAAAAGTAACAAAATATCAACAAATTAAACTAAAAATAAAATAGAAAATAAATTAAAAATCATACTTCTTAAGTTGCCTCTCAAGTAACGCTTCTTTCATGTTATTAGCTTGACTTACTCTTCACATCTTTGCTCAACCTGGGTCTATTATAAGTGTCTTACATCCACACATGTCACCCAATTTTAGTTTAGTAGTCTATAACTAAGCTACAAATTGCAAGATAATCAAAAGAACATAATTAATCAAATTAAACAATCCAAATAAATTCACTAATGTCCTTTTCCATAACAAACTGTCAATAAAGTAGAAAATGATGAAACTTCCTAAATTGTTAATGGACTCCAACAGTTTGTATTGTGGGAGCATGAACTACTCTTCTTCTTCCTCATTCACCTTCTTCCTGTCTTTTTTATCCGCTTCATGAATAGAGACTTTCATATCTTTTTCAACCTCTATGTTCGTTGCCATATGTTCTTCTTCTACTTCTTTATCAGCTTCTTAAACAGAGACTTCCTTATATGCTTCAATCTCAATCTCCACTGTCATTTGTTTTTCTTCCTCTTTCTCCTTTAAAGATTTGACTTCATCAATTCTAAAAAACGAACTACCTCCTTTGGATTCTTTAATTCCTCATTCATATTGAATTTCACTTATTCATCACCAATATGAAGGATGAAGTTGTCTTCATGGACATTTACTAAAGCTTTTCCATTGTTTAGAATTGTTATGATATAAATTAGTGGATAGTTTTGATCCTCTTTAAAGTTTAGCATAATGAAATCAACAGGAATGATAAAATTATCCACTTTTATAGGCATATCTTCCACCAAGCCTAACGGTTTCTTTATCAATTGGTCTGCTAACTGAATACACATAGACATTGGCTTCATATCACTTGACTGCAATTTCCTAAAAACCAGCATAGGCATAATCTTTATATTTACACCTAGGTCACATAAACATTTTGAAATCTCTAAATTACCAACTGCATAAGGTATAGCAAAACTACCTAGATCTGTCAATTATGAGGACATATGGTAGGTAATTAAGGCGTTGGAGGTTTCCACAATGGCTACTATTTGACTATCATCCCAAGTCTATTTATTTGAGAATATGTCTTTGAGAAATTTCACATACGTGGGTGTGCTCTTCAAAGCTCCCTAAAGGGCAAGGTAATTTGCAATTTCTTCATCTTTTCTCTGAACTTTAATTATGTATCCAATTCATTCTTTTACAGTCCTTGTGGGAATGGTATTTTTGGTGGGTAAGGTGGAGGAGGAATATAAGGAGGGTCTTTGTTCTTTTTTCATCCTTTTTCTTCTTCTCTTGGTCCTCTACAATATGGGGTTTAATTTGTTCTTCTGTTGACTCTTTCCTACTCCTAAGTGTGTTAACCTTAAATTTCTCTCTTGGATTCACTTCCATATTGCTCAAAACGTTTTCCACACTTCTCATACAAAATTCATTTGTAACCGGACCTAGTTGAACATCTAAGTTGTATATGGAAGAGGCGTGGTTCTTAGTTACTTCTTTGAACTTCCCTTCTAGCCTCTTCTAGGCCTCATCCATGCTTATGATCTTATCTATGATCTTTTCCAATTTTGAATCCTATAAACTGGACTCATCTTGCTAAAATCTTGATCAGCCTTGAAATCCATTTGGGATCTTGCATTGTTAGGCCAAAAGAAATCAGGGTGGTTCTACCACCTCATATTGTATGTGTTCAATAAGGATCATTATCTCCCCAACCAACTTGTGCTCCTATAAAGTTGAATTGTTGCACTTTGTTGTTTTCTACTAGGAAGCAATCAGCTATAATATGGCTCTCTTATTTGCATAGGACGTATCCTTGCTAAATTGCTTTGAATGGAGAGAAAGTGGTGACTATCAAGTTGTTTAATTCCTTAGTGAGATTGTCAATTTTAGCCTACAATGTTATCAATAAATCTACTACAATCATTCCTTCTAGATCTGGGAAGGCTGACTATTGTCTACTTTGTTCCAATATCCAAAGAAAACTATTGTTTTCCATCTTTTCTAACAGGTTGTATGTCAGTTGCACTACTGGTCATGTAATTCCTTAATGATAGGCACTGAACCTTGGCCTTATGAAGCGCATCAGGGTCTTTTTCTCTTTGTGATATATTTTCTCCATTATTGCTTTAACACTGGATTATCTGAGCCTTTTTGTATTATTCTATACTTGGAGATGCTACTATATATTGATATATACATGGTTGTATATGAGTCCAAAGATGTATTTAAAATCCTTTTGGGTATATATGTCAATGAACTATAATATTATATGCCCTTACTTGAACTTAGAGTTCATTGCTATGAGAAATCTTGGAGATTTCTGGCATATAAGCTTCTAAGTGTATAAAACCGAGTCCATTGCATGGATATGACTACGGTGGATGAGTTACATGTGTTTTAATGCCTTAGAGGTGATTAGACATAATTTATAGACTTACTGGACACTTAGAAAGATTAATTGAAAAATGTGATGTATATAAGGGTTTATTTGGCAATTGTTAAAAGTCAAAGGACTTAAATGTAATTTTTCAATTCTCGGAGGACAATATGTAATTTTATAAAGTTAAGGGGCTTAATAATTATTTTCAAAATTCCTAGGGCAAAAATAAAAAAAGTTATGGAGCTTCCAAAGTTTGGGCTTAATCGCAAATTTAGGAAAAAATTGGAGGGTATAATGGTAATTTCACATAACCTAAGGGCAAAAAGGTAATTTCACCATATTTTGGTCAAAGAAGAGTCAATATTCTAGACCCTTGTCCATGTAAGGTCGTGCACGCCATTACTAAAGACTTAAAATATGATATTTTAATGAAAAGAAAGGAGAAGGAAGGAAAAGAGAGGAGGAGAAGGCCAATTTTCGGCTATTACTAACCCTACGGCTTTGTTTTGATTCTCTAACCGAAATCAAGGTGTTCTAAGCTAATTTAGGGTCAAGGAACTCAAATCTATCATTATATTTAAGACATTCTCAAAGGATCTCAAAATATCATCAAAGGAAGGTTTAGGTAAATTTTATCTCATCTCTCTCTACATTAGGATTTTGAGTTTAATGTTAAGATATGTTGTTTTTCATGCTTGAAGATATATAAAACATGGTTTATATGAATGAAATGTGTCATAGAGATGGTTCTTTAAGCCAAAATCGAAATGTCCCCTTTGTGAATGTGCATTTTTTAATATCTTTTCAAATTGATGGTCTAAATGAATATTATGGTGTTAATTGTACATGTATAATGTGAATTGATGATGAAAAATGGAGAAGAAGTATGTTGGACAGGCTTAGTCAAAATGATGGAAGAAGGAATGGATTAATGTGATAAGTTGTATAGTTATGATGAATATGGCTTAAATAAAGGGAATTGGGTTGAATGGAGTGGTGAAATGTGTTGTTCATTGGAAGTATTTGTTATATAATAAGATAGGAGCATGAATTACCATAATAAAGCCTTGGAAATATGACTTAAAAGTCATGTACATTAGGTTTTTGATAAAATTTCTCAGTGAACTTGGCTTAGGATTTAAGGATTCGTGATGATATACATTGGAAAGTGGCTTTTATGTTTACTTAGAGTAAACTTGAATTTTGCCCAAATTGATGAGTAATGACCGAATTTTATAGCTTAAAGATAGTGATATTGTTGTCTTACAAACTTATGTGATGATGTATAAATATGAAATATATTTTTGAGTAATAAATACATTGTATATTTTTTTATATAAAAGCTCAGGAGCTGTGAATTAAGGAGCTCATATCGAGGATTGTTGAAGTTAAGGGAGTATACACCTTCTTTTGAGGTGAGTTGGGGAAACCATATCTCTCAAATGGGATTAGGATATCCCAAGACATACATGATGACTTGTATGCGAATTTTGAACCTAGGTAATGCATAGCAGAATTGAATCTCAAGTGGATGCTAGTATACTTGTGTATTTAATAAACGATATTATTTGAATAACTCTTTGCACTAGGAGTGCAACTGATGTTTTTATTACGTATTTTCTGAAATGATATTGTTTTCAACAAACCTGCACTTAAAGTGTAAAGGACAATGTTTTATTTTCTAAAATTACATTTTTTAACAACTTTGCATTTGGAGTGTAAAAAATTACTTTATTGTATGAAATAATGTTTTGGAATTTACATATACATAATTAAGTCATGTATTCTGCGTGTATTTGTTCTCTTTTGGCTTGGAGCCACGGTAAGGTTCTATTTTATCAGTTAGACCAATAAATAAAAGCATGATGCCTTACTTGATTTTTGTACTTAACATTTTTATATGATTTTTGTGATTGGTGAGGAAACGATTGGTCAATCGTGTGTTAGGCACAACAGATTAAGCGCATACCCTTAACGTTGGTACATAAACTCGAGTCTCCGTATCGACACCTTTCTAGAGAACTTGTAGGTGATTCCACATCTGGGGTTTGGATACTAACTAGGTCATCACCTAAGGTCATGATGCTCTTATCGACTGTACTCCGGACTCATCATGGATGAAAGTCGAGCTAACATCAGGAATTGGTGGGTGTGCACACTAGTTTGGCCAACTAGTGATGACACAAGTGATTGTTGTGGCTTATTATGAGATTTGTTTTCTGATGAGATTTGATTTATACATGTGATATTTTTTTGTTTTTACATACTGGAACTAGAACCTGTGTTCACCGGATGAGTGATTAATAGGCTAGGCCTATATGGTTCCTAACCAGTATACATTGAGTCATAGGTTAGGCCTATGCATTTCTATGTGATGTATGTTCACTTTTTAGGTCATCTCTACCGTCTTGGTGTGTATCAAGTTTAATTTGTGATATATGTTTTTCCTGCTCACTAAGTACATAATGTACTCACCTTCTCCGCTTTCCAACTATGTAGGTTTCGCTTTCCAACCATACAGGTTAATTTAGTGAGCTTGAAGCTCTGTGTGGATTGTGGTGTTTTTTTACATTTTTAGGGCATTACCGCACGTGGGTAGTCTCTGTCTTATGCTTTTATTGTATAGTGGTTCATGAACTGTTTTTATTAGATTGGTTGTGTTGATATGATTTATGACTTTATAAATTAACTCTTTACTATTTTGTTGTTGTAAAAGACCTTATGTATAAACTTTGAAACTGATGTTGAGATTGATTTGAGTGAACTTTAAAGTCCTAAAGTTGTGGTAAAATTTTTTATGTGAATATAGAAGTGTGTTTAAAATTGCTTGCAGGTATTTGATTGAGTTTCTGGGATTTTTAAAATACAATTGTTGTGTTGTCCAAAGTTTTCAAAAAAAAAGGGGGAGAGATGTTCAGTTAGCCTTGCATAGTTGGATTAAAGATACCGTAAGTGTCCTTAACTCAGTTATATGGTGGTTGCCATGGGTCTGGTGTGGCACCAGGCTGTGACAATTGTTCTTTCTATATCTTTTTGGAGTTCAACTCTTCGAATTCCACATTCTTGCCTTGTAATGTCTTGATTGATGTGTCCTCTACTTTGCGTCTAACTTTCTTTTTTAACAAAAATTCTTATGATTTGATAACACAATCACAAGAAAGGGTAATAATTCCTTAAATAAAAGAAATTCAAATCTTCCTAAACTAAGTTTCCTGGTAAAAACATCAAAAACTTGTTGAGTAAGTTTTACCTTTAATAAAACCCTTAATACTTGCAAGTTTATGGAACATAACTTGTAGTATCGAAAGGTATTGATCCCACAATTCGATCCCACAAGGAATTAGCTAAAACAAGTTCAACCTAACTTTCTATAAGGTATTAGAATATGAACTATGTGAAAATAATAACATAAATTAAATCAAGAAAATAGAAAATAGAAAATGAGCTACCAAATTATTGTAAAGTTGATCAAGGATGAATGTATCGGATTCATTCTTTCATTATTTTGCTCCTTAAACAATTATTTATCTAATTATGAGTCGATCATTAATTTCCTAAGGTTTGATTACTCTCTCTCAAGACATAACCAAGTAGCCTTAATTGATTAACCCTAATTGAATATGAAAATTACAAAATTGCAATCTCTTAATTCACTCCTTCCCTAACATTTTCAATCCCGAAGTTAACTATTGAATAATCAAGTTCTCAAGTAAGATCTCTCTTCTAATGATGGTTAAGTTGTTAATTGAGAGACATATTGAATCACCAACTCTTGTTTCATAATTTAATTAGATTACTTTTGATCCACTCTCTCGATTTATTGTCAAAGTATGAACATGCACAATTATCACAACCTATAATATGTATTGAATTCAACAATGAATAAAATCATGAAATAAATTCAGAATAATTCTTATGAGTTTATAATTCCATAAACATGATAAACATCTTAGAAATCCAATTACACATCAAGTATAATGAAAAAAACAAAAAGAAAGAGAAAAAATTGTTTAACGCCTTCATATGGAATGTTGGAATTTCATGATGCTCTTATTGATCTCTCCACCTTGATTCAATTTAGTGTGTGGTTGCAATTTTTTTTTAGAGTTTCACGTTCTTAAATGGTAGTTTAGGGTCTTAGGGATGTTTTAAGGGTTTCTTCACTTCATTCGATTCTAAAATACCCCCCAAATCCTAAAAGATATGAAATAGGCCACGCTTGTCACAATCGTGCTTCTAGAAAGTTTCTTCTATCATGATCATGATAAGCAAGTAATGATCATAAACTACTTCATTCAGTCTCCATCTTCTTCATTCTTCATTTGCTCGATTTCCAACACTAAAAAACACATCAAACACCTCTTGAAATATGAAATTAAGATCCAATTCTTGCTTTAAACCAAACAAACACTTAAGATAAATGTTAATAATAACATAATTCTAATCCTATATAAATGATAATCATCTAACAAAAAATATATAACACACTTAAACATCTAATAAAACATAGTATAATATACACCTATCAGTACCATGCAAGTATCAAAGTATGCGCTTGACTTATTTTCAATGCTCAATAGTAGGTTGAAGGATGAATTGAGACACCCGATTAACATTGAAGGTAATTTCAGGCCTTGTGATGCTGAGATACTTAGGGCTACCAATAACTATCAATAAAGAGTTGGATCCTCAAAAGGAATAGTAGAGGACTCTCATTTAGGAGAAGGATCAGTTGGTATGGAAACATTTTTTGATTCAACCATATTTGTGTAAAACATATTTGGAAAGACAGATACACATTATTTATGTTGAGCATAAGATATATATAGAGAGTTTACAAGAGTCTACAAAACTATAAGATAAGTCTCTATAATGTCTATCTAAACTATAAGATGAGTATCAATCTAGCTACACAATACGTAACAAACCAAATAATAATGCTTACAACAGATATAGACTCCAGATATCATTATCACCCTCCCACAAATTGAACTAGTCTTGGAATGAGAGTCAGCTTGTTCTTTAAATGAAGAAAACGATTCTTTGATAACATTTCGTTAAAACATCAACTAGATGATTGGTAGTTTCAATATAATGCACTTGAAGTTCTTTGTTAGCAACTTTATCCTGTACATAATGAAATTCAATATCCATATGTTTAGACCGTGTATTAAAAATAGGTGTAGTTGTGAGATAATTAACACTTAAATTATCACACCATAAAGTAAGAGTGGATGGTGAAGAAATACCAATTTCTTACATAACCAATTATAACCATTATAACACTATTACAAAAGTAGCAATAGCACGATACTAAGCTTCAGTAGATGATTTGGTCATCATTATTTGTTTTCTTGATTCCCAAGATATTAAATTATTACCAACATAAATAACAAAGCTTGTGGTACTCTTATGACCATCAATACTGCCCCTCCAATCGGAGTCATTGTAAGCTGAGATATGAAAAGAACTTGAGCATCTCAACAAAATTCCATGATCAATGGTGCTACGAAGATATCTAAGTATTCATTTAATTATTGTATAGTGTTATTCAGTAGGTGAGATCATGAATTGAGAAACCTTATTGATCGCATAAAAAATTTATTACAAGCCTCCAACAATACTTTAATAAAGAGAAAAGAAGTCCCATCATGAATACTCAATTTTACTTTGTCATAAGCTAGTGTAGAAACACTATTTGCATCCTCAATACGAAGTTTGTTCAAAAAATCTTGTATATATTTAGACTGAGTGAGTAATAAACCATTTGAAGTCCAATATGCCTCTATACCCAAAAAGTAAGAAAGACATCTTAAATCCTTTAGTGCAAAGGATTAATAGAGAGATTGAATTATATTGGTGACCACATTATTATTGTTTCCTATTATAATAATATCATCAACATATAACAAACTAAAAATTGGATTCGAACCATGATATAGGATGAAGAGAGAGGTATCGGTCTTTGAGTTGAAACCAAGGTTAATCAATGCATCCATTAAACACTTAAACCACTGTCGACATGCCTATTTAAATCTATAAATATATTTTTGTAATCTATAAACATAATTTAGATATGTAGATGAAGATACCCTTGCAAATATTGCATAAAGACATTCTCATCAAGTGAACTATGCAAAAAGCATTAGAAACATGCAATTTTATAATCTCCCAATTATTAGATAAGCCATACGATAATAAAAGATGGATAATGGCAGGTTTAATAAATGGACTAAAAGTGACTATATAATACACGCCTAGTCGTTGATTGAATCCCTTTGCCACTAAATGTGCCTTGTACTGATCAATCATACCATTTGGCTTTCACTTGATATGATTGCATCCAACTATATTATCAACTTAAGAAGGAGGCACTAAAACCCAAGTGTTGTTACATATCATTGCATTATATTCTTTTGTAATTGCTTGTCTTTGCTTTACAGATTTACTGACTTATTTATAAGTTTAAGGTTCAATCTCAGAGGAGGTAAAAATTGACAAGGCTTAAAAGTACCAGTTTTAGATCTTTTAACCATATGATGTCTACAAGTTAGTGCAGTAGTATCAGAAGTGTCATGAGTTAAGTCATCAACTAAAGGCAATTCAGATGATGTTGTAAAAGAGTTATCTAATGATGTATATAACATAGGTAAGGAACAATTAAGTACATCAACGATAGGTGTTATGGTAGGACTAGGTAATATGGATGGATGTTATACAAGCGGGGCATGTATCTTGGGTGAGTTTAAGATAACATCATTTATGGGTGTGGAAATGGATGGTGTAGGTGTGTTGGCTAAGTAAATAAAAAGGACATCAATAGTGGGTGTGGCAGGGAGTTGAGATGACGTTGATGTATGATGTGTGGGTGAGATAGATGATGTTGTCCTTGTAGCAAAAGATGTTTTTCAGGAAGTTAAAATTGGTTAAGGTAGTTGCATTATGTAAGGACTAAGGCAATGGTGTGTAGGTAGAAGTGCGAATGAATAATAATGGTAAAAAAAATGACTAATGAGGAATCCTAAACACTAGAACTCGTCATGGAAGATTTGGAAAAAGGAAACTCTTGTTCATCAAAAACAACATGATGTGAGATAACAAACTTTTTAGATTCAAGAATAAGACCATGGAAACCTTTATGAAGTTTGTTATATCCCATAAAAACACACTATTTAGAATGAGGTGCTAATTTATATGGAGCATAAGGTTGTAACCAAGGATAACACAAGCATCTAAAAAACATGTAAATTATTATAATTAAGACTTTTTTTAAAAAGAATTTGATACCGATTAGAATGAGAAAGAATAGGTGTAGGCAATTGATTTATTATATAAACTGCAGTATCAAAAGCATAAGGCTAATAATCTATAGGAACGGAGGAAAGTTCAAGTAAAGCCAAACTAGTCTTTTTAATATGTAGGTGTTTTCTTTCTACAAATCTATTTTATTCTAGAGTTTAGGACATGAGTTGCATTGAGTTATTCCATTTTCAAGTAAATGTGATTACAAGGCTTAATATTCTCCTCCCCAATTAACTTGAAAGATTTTTATTTGTTGATTAAAAATTTTAAAAAATATTACAAAACATGATAAAACCACAGCCTTCAGATTTATACTTGATAAAATAAATCCAAAAATATTTAAAATAAAGATCATAAAATAGTACATAATATTAGTTGTAATCTACGGAAGGAATAAGAGATGGATCCCAAAGATCAAAATAAATTAAATCAAGTGGACCGTTAGCTTTAACATTGGATACTGAAAAAGGCAACTTATAAATCTTACTAACACTGCAAGCATGATAAAGACTCAATTTATTAAGAGAAATAAAAGGAAATTTATTTTACTGAAGAGATTGCCAAACTATTTGACAATTTTCTTGTCCCAAAAATGAATACTGTTGGGCCCCAATTTTTTTATTTTATTAAGCATGAATTGATTAAATTCTGTGGTCTTGTTAGACAAATCTTTTTTTTAGTTTAATTATCATGTCAATGTTAGGAGGATTTATTGCTTTGATTGATGGAATTAGAAGTGTTAAATGGAGAAATTAAGATTAAGTTCGAGTATAGTATGGTGTAAATTAAATTTAAGAAGTAAGAATGTATAAGGGCAAAATTGGAAGATCACTAAAGATTAAAAGGCTAAGGCATTACATGGAAGGGCATAGTGGACTTTGCTCATACATTTAGGGTATAAGTGATAGAAGTAATTGTAGCCTTGTATTTTTTAGAAGCAAAATCGTGAATGAAAGAGGAGAAAACGTGGAAGAGAGAAAGCTAGGGTTTTTGGGAGATCTTGAAGAGCTTGAAGACTTTGAGGCTAAAACAAGTAAGCATAAGCATTAACCCTTCTTAATTGTTGGTTGAACCATGTTTAATGATAGTTAGAAGTGAAAATAAAGTTGAATGCGTGTAGCAGGTTGTTGATCAATGGTGTATGAAAATGTTTTAATCTTTTGGGGTTAATGATCAAAGATAGATCATGATGTATTTTTGAATGATTTTGGGTTGAAATGAAGTAGAGGAGATGGTTTAGGTTTAAGATGGATTATTTGTGAAAGGTGGGAAGTTAAAATCTAGAAAATGAAACATGTCCTGCATATTCTCTCTCAAAGTTCACTGCGGCCAACTTTCTTGGTTCACCATGGCCAACTTGAAGGATGAAGTTCGCCACAGCCAACTCAGGGGTTCGCTGTGTCAAACTTGTAAGTTTTGACGCGAATTTTTCCTTTTTGGAAAAGTTCGCCACAGTGAACTTTCTAGCATAAAACATGTTTTGGTATTTTGAGCATAACTTTTTCTATAATTATCCAAATGGAGTGATTGTAATTTGGAGTAAAATACTGACATAGGGATACAAGTTTTCTGAAGAAATAAAGTTTTAATTCGGTCTCTAAGAACCCCAATTTATGGATGGAATTTGAGTATAGAATGTTGTTTTAGTATAAGAACCGGTTGAAAATTTTTGGGATATAACTTTTAGAGTACTGAACTAAATTGAATGATTTTGGTGTCATTAGAAACTTAAGACAAGAAGAAACATTTTTCTAGAAGAAAGTGTTATTAAATTTCTTCATTTACCTGATCATAAAGATCATGTAAAATTGACTCGAAGGTTGAGACTTTTGGAAGAGTTTGAGTATTCAGATCTTAGTAAAATATGCAATATAAGGTTCTCAAATTAGAATTCCTATTGAATTGGGATTTTGTTATTGTTAAAGGAAACCAAGAAGGGAATCAAGGAACCCAAGAGGATCAAGAGGAGAGGCATCTTTAAGCAATGTTTAAGTAAGGATTTCAAGGTGGGTTATAGTTTTATAATTAAGTAATAGGACATTAATGTTTTCTTTCAAATGATGGAAATAAATGATTTCAACTATTTTATGAATGTACATTATATCTCTTGAATGCTTTGAAAAAGTTTTATGTGTTTGGTATGAGCATATTGTGTTGATGAAATATGAAAAGAATGTGAAAATGATTTTTAAAGAGATACTATAGTTGTAAAATCAATTTGTGAAAATGTGCCTTTTGGGACAATAAGTTGACAAGATATGAAATACATGTTATGTGGGTTTGTGGTGGTCCCCTATGTTAAGTCAAGTGCACTTTAACAAATAAAGGCTTCTTCTGCCTACCCACTAGTGACATGGAGCTCTTTTACGGACTCCCATAAGTTCATGACTATGCAAGACTATTAAGTGGGATTGCGATAGTACGTTCTATTCACAGCTACACAGGACCATTATGCGGAAATGTATAGTATGTTTTGTTTTTTTGGATCCACCTAAACCATTTTGATGTGCTCTATGTTGACCAACTTGTTTAATGCATGAATTATATTGCTTACAAATTGCTTGATGAATGAGTATTTGAAAAATATGTGCTTTATGATTCCATGTGAAATTTTACAATGATTTTGCTTATTACCGGTTATAAAATTGTTACCCACGAGCTTCAAGTTCACCCCTCCCATTCTGTCCCATCTTCAGGTAAGGTGCAAGAGGTTGAGTAGTCAAGAGCCAAGGCATTACTCAAATTAGACTTATTTTTGTTTTTGAAGTTAGTTTTTGTAAAACAAAGCTTTAGTTGCATTTTGAGTAATTCTACTTTTTGCAAACTATGTATTTTTAGATTATGATGTAATGTAGCTTGAAATTCCCATTAAAACTTTGTAAAACTCTTATCCATTGTTATAAATGAAAAATATTTCGCTTTGCTTATGGTTTTTGTTTTTGCAAGACATTTTGATTGAAATGAGATTAAAGTTAGAAAAGTTGTTTATATTATGTGTATTTTGTTTTGGGTTGAATTGATGAAGGTGGTTGAAGGTTTTTAAGTTGGCATTTGTAAGATAGGAAATTTGGGTTATGAGTTTTTGCTAAAGGGGTGTAATTCTCCCGAAGCTATATTTTTTTGTTAGTGAGGCGACTTCGCCGCAGTGACCATTTCCCGAAGCTATATTTTTGTGTTAGTGTGGCGACTTCGCCACAACGAGACCAAATGGTCACCGTGGCGAAGATAATTTCCTAGGTTTGCTACAGAGTAATTCGATCGTTCACAGCGACAAAACAATAGTTCGCCGCGGCGAAGCCCGCCTTTGCTTTCGAAGGATTTTTATTTTAAATTTCCAAATTTCTAAACATTCCTCCATGCTCAAGCTTTATGATCTACTGTCCGATGTTGGGCTCCGAAATCAGGGTCCAACAAATACCACTTCTCTAAAGTGCAAGTCGTTATGATAACTAGATGACAAGGTTGTCGAATATGTTCTAAGAGCATAGAGTATAGACTATTATCATTCTGGCATAAATGAAGGAGCTCCTTTATGTGGACATCTTTAATCTTGAAACAATTGGGAAAGAATTCAACAGAAATCCTATTGGAATTAGTAAAAGAAAAAATAGATAATAAATTTTGACAAGAAGAAGGAACGCTTAAAACAATATGAAGCAAAAAAGAATTATTCAAAGATTGATAAGAAGATCAAGCAGCATGAGAGATGGGAAGGAGTTTACCATTGTCAATTTTGATTGCTTCAAGACGATGATACTCATTATGAATGGTAAGATTTCTAAATCAAGAGTAAGATTGTGAGTTGCTCCAGTGTTCAGGATCTAAGATTAAGTTTACGTAGTTGTTTGGGTTGGTAACTTTACAATTTGGTGAAGGATATTTCCTAAAGATATGACCAAACCTATAATAATTATGGCACTGAATGTTGTCCACCTAATTATGAGTTATGTAAAAATTGTGAGGAAGCTCATATTGAGATCTAAAATTTCCTTCAAAAGAGGTACTATCCTTTGCCACACTCAATCAATTAGTTTCTTCCTCTACCATGAGATGAATATCCTCTAAGAATTAAATTCACATAGTGAGTTATAAGTTGTATAAATGTTTTTGCATCTATTTCAGTAGCAAGATTCTCCTCTTCACTAAGCAATAATCCATGTAAATCATCAAAATAAACTGCATCTAAATGATTTTCAAAAGACCGAACAAAGGGTCTATATATTGGACCCAAGCCATTAATAACAACTTGAACCAAATCATCCTCTATGATAAGAGTTTTAAGTTATACTAATTGATCAAACATTCCTTTTGTTTATTAAGTATACTAAGCAATAGATTCATAATGTTCTTTTGTTAGCTTAAAGAATTTTTTTTAGTGTTTCATACATGGGCCTTAGAACCCAAAGCATAAGTGTTGGCTAATTTTTTCCATATTGCATAGGAGTTAGAAACATTAACAATTTGAGGAATAAAGCTCTTGCTGATAGAGCCAATGATCCAGCTAAGAACTAATTGACCTTGTTTATACCAGTTAAGATAAGTTGGATTTGATTGATCATTAATTTGTTAAGATGGTGCCATGTAGGTGCCATCAATATATTTCGCTAAATCATAACTATGTAAAAGAGATAGAAGTTATGCCTTCCAAATGAGATAATTGGGGGAATCTAATTTGATAAACAACTAATGTGTAATGTTTGGAAGAGCTTAAAAATGAGAAGTAGTCAATAAAGAAAAAAAAGAAGAAGACACAAGAGTTCCCTCAATAGACATTGTAGCTTCTTAGGTTGTTAGACCACAAAAAGCTCTAATACTATATAAAATATATTTAGAAAGGCAAATACACATTATTCACGTTGAGTATAAGATACATATATAAAGTTTATAAGAGTTTACAAAATGGTATAATAAGTTTATATAATGTCTATCTAAACTGTAGGGTAGGATAAGTCTGTATAATGTCTATTTAAACTATAGGATAAGTATCAAACTAGATACACAATATGTTACAAACCAAATAATAATGGTTATAATATATATGGAATTTATTTATCTTTATCAATTTGTGCATGTAAGAAGATATCGAATTACTTATGTTGGGTGATAACTAATCCTTTATTGGTGAAGTTTGCTTTAACTCTAAGGAGAAGTGGAGATCACCAAGGTCCTTGATGATGAAACTAGCTTGAAGAGCACGAACGACATCCTAAATTTCTCTAGAGTTAGTACCTTTAAACACATATCATCAATATAAATTAGATAGAACAAATGGGCTTTATGAGTATTAATAATAAAAAAAGTGTAGGATTCAGTCTAAGAGGCTTAAAAGCCAAAGGTAAGAAGTGTATCTTTGAGACATAAAAATTAACTTCAAAGATCTTATTTCAGTCTGCAAATTGATTTTCAAAGAAAGTCAACATGATGGGGGCATTATTTGTTGACAAACCCAGGTGGGTGGACTATATGAACTCTTTTGATAAAGGCTCTATAAAGAAAGGCGCTTGACACATCAAGTTGATGAATGGACCAGCTCTTTGTCATAAAAATTCTCAAGATGAGATATATTTTTGTAAGGTGGATAATAGGGCTGAATGTAAGGCGAATAATAGGGCTAAAGGTCATTATAGTTAATGCCTACTTTTTAATGGAATCTTTTAGCAACAAAGCATCCCTTGTATCATGCAATAGTTCCATTAGGTTTTTGTTTGATAAGATAAACCTATTTGCATCTGACAAAATTATAGGGTTGAGAGGTAGGAACAAACTCCAACATTTGATTGGCCATGAGTGTATTAAACTCTTCTTGCATATTAACTTATCGTAATGGATCTTTTGAGTCAATAGAGAAACTTATGGGTTTTGTTATATGTACTTAAAAAGTGCAAGTAGGTGGTAAGAAATTTTTCCTTGACCGAGTAATCATTGGATATTATGAAGCTTGCTCCTACAAATTGTAAGAAGACAGATCAATATTCAATGGAACTGAACGTAAAGTATGTAAATTAGAATAATATAAATGATTAACAAAGATGCCCAGGTTGATGTGTGGTGAAGTGGAATTTGTTGTGATTGGTGAGGATGTTGCATGGGCGTAGACATTGTATAAGCTCATGGTTCTGTTTGAAGTGTGTTCTACTATTAGGCTCATGATCGAGGAGTGGGCATACTATTGTTTCTAGGTGCAATTGTATAGGCAATGTCTTATACGACTGGATCTTTGGCTTCATGACTAGTTATATTTTCATTGTCCAAAGTAGACGCCCTTGTTGTTTCTTAGGTAGTTGCATAAGGTTGTGCAATGAGATCATTATATTGGCAAAGTTATTGCATACTCTAACTTGTGTTTGGTAAAAGGATGGTGGGATTAGAAGCTAAACCTATATCATTAGTTTCTGATTGTGATGTTTCTGCAAAAGGAAACACAGATTCATCAAAGATTACATATCTCGATGTATAAACTTTATTGTAAGAAATGTCAAGGCATCAATAGCTTTTGTGAACCTTATTATAGCCCAAAAATTTACATTTTATAGAATGAGGTTATAACTTACATGTAGCTTGAGGACGAAGCCATAGATAACAAAGGCACTAAAAAATCTTAAAAGAAGTATAATTGGGTTTAGTATGAAAAAGAAATTCAAAAAGTGACTTATAATCCAAGAGTGACATAGGAAGACAGTTGATAGTATAATTTTCAACATTGACAACAAAGTTTCAATATTGAAAAGGTACAGTTGATTTATGCAACATAGGCATAACAATTTCTAAGCTTTAAATGATTTTGATTTCTATAGGTATTCTTGATAGTTAAGGGCATAAGTTTTTTTATAATGAAGTTGGTTTGTTAATTTTATTGAAAGGAAAATTAAAATATAGTATCTATGTCTTAATGGGAAAGGAAATAATGAAATTGGTGGTTGGGTCACAATCTTCAAAAAAAAAAGATAGTACTACTATATGACATATGTGGTTAAGTTATCTTATTAAGCGATAGATAATGGAACTTCATTAGGGTATCTTAATGAAGGATAAAACATATGAAAAAATAGACCGTTCTAAGTTTCATCCACTTAGTAAAAATTCTAAGGTATTATATTTGGGAAGCAACATATGTTAAGGAAAACATGGGGAAAGAGCATGTCAAGATCAAAAATGAGCTGTAGCGCCCCCTCACCGTAGGGTACACACCGGGACGCCCGTGGGTCGTTCCGACGCATATCCCACAGTTCGGAAG
>JAOTIZ010000201.1:8096156-8108480 GCA_027123425.1 Erythroxylum panamense
CCACATGTCATTTTTGTGGAGTCATTGGACATATAAGGCCAAGATGTTATCAGTTACTACAAATGATGTTTCAAAGGGGTCAAAAACAAAAATCTAAACACTCCTAATTAAATTTCCAACAGCATCCCATGGTATCGAAGCAAGCTTGGATTAGAAATGGTCAAGTACAAATACAAAAATATAGTGAAGGAACAACAAGAAAATGCCCAGATTTACAGTTAGTTACTGTAGATTAAGTAACTACAGAAAGTGGCTCACAACTAGTTACTGCAGATGGAGCAGCTGCAGAAAGTGGTTTACAGTTAGTTACTGTTGGGGAAGTAACTGCAGAAACTGAAGAACTTTCAGTTACTTCGAATGACGAACCAACTAAAACAATAAAAGTTGATTTGAACCAAGGTTCTTCATCTCGAATTCAAAGAAATCATCCAGCAGAAAATGTTATTGGAGATGTGAGCAAAAGAAGAAAAACAAGAGAAAGAAAAATGGTTGATTATCAAGAACTTGCAAGCTACTTATGTTAGACATCTTCATTCGAGCCAAAGAAAAACACCAAGTTTGAGATTCTTCGAGGGGCACAGGGAAAGTGTGCTTTACATTTTTGAAGTTTTTTTGTGATGTTAAAAACCAAAAAAAAAGAGAAAAAAGAGAAAAAGAAAAGAAAAGAAAATATTTGTTTTTTTGTTCTTTAGTTTTATGATACTATTGTCGTCTCATCTTTTTTAGTAGTTTGCATTGTGACTTCTTCTTGACTCTACCGAAGACTCTTCAACTCTTTCATCAATGTGGATCTCTCTCGGGTATCTCTCTCTCATTCGGGCATATCTCTCAGTGTTTTGAATGGTGGTAAATTGTCTTATTGGCATGCTTATGACTTTTTTGCTGCATCTATTGCTGCTTATAATGATTATGTTTTTGTCCCAAGGAGGAGACATCAGATTATTTATGGTGAATGTTCCATTCATGGGGAGATTTTATGGTATATGCATGAATATTCGTCGTGCTTTTTGGCATTTTTTGTCCCAAGGGGGAGAAATTTGGATGATTGGATAACTTAACTTGATATTCTTTGAAACTTGATGTTTGATTAAGAGGGAGTATTTGTCATATGGATTTTGCATTTGATTTATATGTCCAATTATGTTATTTAGGGAGAGTTTCATATTTGTGATTGTTAGGATATATGTTTTGGCATTATTTATTAATTGGACATATAAGATATTAGTTAGATATTGACTTGAATTCAAAAGGTATTTGGATAATGGTTCAGTTGTGATAAAATTCTATTTGAAGCGGGACTCTCAATATTTGAAGGATTTGTGCATATCGTGAATTTGGCGGATCTATCTCTAGTCTTGAAGTTGATCTCTATCTCCAATGTGCGTGTGTGTGGCTAAGTATGAGAGTGTGCGTCAATGGTTAATAGAAACAAAAGGAGAAACGTGGGTTGTCATATATGGCAATAGTGTAGTAGGCATGAGTTTATTGAATTAAAAAAGGAGATATGTGTCTTGTCGTGGGTGGTGCATTAATTAAGTGGTGAAGCAGCCTGTGTGAATTATCTTGAAGCAGTGGAGGTTATGTGTGTCTTGGAAATATCCTTGGTTGGCTGCGCATGGTGTTTTCTGTTTTGAGCTGAACATTGCATCTTGCGTTTCTTTTCATATACGGTGGAAGTTAAGACAGTGTTCATGGGTGAGACATTTTTGTGAAGGCGCAATGGTTTTCTTGTTGCTGCAATTAACGTGTTCCTTGGAGAATTGTTTTTCTATGAAGAAAGAGCAAACTTTGGTGGAGAGTTTCAGCTGGGTTATTTCAAGAAGATAAAACCATAGGGAAGTCTTTCTTATGTTTCAAATATTTTTGTTATTTAATTTTCAGTTGATTAAATACTTGAGCTATTTTATTTATTATTGTTTTTGAGTGAAAATAGTTAGACAAATCCTCTGTTTAGGTTAGTACGAGGCGGTCGTACTATTGGGTGTAAAATTCTTTCACGAGAAGTGAAGTTGAGAGATAGTGTCAATGGTTGAGTGGTGTCGGCTCAGTAAAGCCTTGGGTAAAACTATTGTAGTTCAGTGAAAGTAATTAAGCTGGGTGAGGGCCCCGCAGACGTAGACAAGGTGTGCCGAACTGCGTTACCAAATTTTCAGTGTTTTTATTATTTCGTTTTTGCTTGCTTTTATTTTTGTCCGTGCTAAAGAAGTTTGCGAAACAATTAACCCCCTTCGGTTCTTCACCTTCCTTCAGCACTACCCGATGATTGTATTGGCGGTTTGGAGGAAGCTCGGATGACTCTTGAAAAACTTCCACATACTTCGACAGAATAACGTTAATCTCATCGAATGCGGTCCATTGATCCGATTTCATTCTCATTTGTTGTAGCTTGAACTCAATCAGTGTTGATAGTTACATCATGAATAATTGACCACCCATTGCTCGATGTAGATGTTTATGGAATTCCTTGCTGGAGATGATCTTAGATCTTCCTTTCAGGTTCTTGTTTAACGTCACCAAGCGTCCTTCCCACTTGAACGTCATCGTTCGGTCCCTAAAGTTGCATAAAACCTCATTCAATCTGCTCAACCATTGCACCCCCAATACGTCAACGCATCCACCTAATACTAATACCAATGTGTCCATGGTGAATTGCACTCCTTGCATCATCCACGTGAATCCTTTACAATACTTATGGTGATAAGAATGGGCTTCATCTCTTGAAGCTGACATCGTCCTTTCCTTATGACTGAAGTGCCCATAAAATTATGGGTGCTCCCATTGTCGATCAATATATGTATCTTCCTTCTTGGGTGCACTACAATAACCCTCATCTGCTTAAATTTGGTGTTCCCCCATAATCCCAACATGGCCTGCATAGAAACTATTAGATTATCTTCTTCTTCTAGACTCCCCTCAAGTTCTTCCTCTTCTGCTTCAGGCAAGTTTTTTTCCGCTATCATCATCTCCAGTAATAGCATAAAACTGTAATTGACTCTTCTTACATTGATGGCCAATGCCATATTTTTCGTCACATTAGAAACAAAGGCCCTTTGCCCTTTTCTCATCGAAATCCTTGCTACTGAAATGCTTATGGGGTTTAAAAATTCTTACCGATGATGATGGTCGTAATGTCGACGTTGACGTAGGCATTATTCTGTCAGATGGTGACCTCTGAATGACATTAGTTGACTATGAACCACGTGAGTTTGAATTGAAACTGCTATTATCATTCGCTCCTTTCATCATTGTTTTGTGTTTAAACGCCATGTTCCCCGTGGACCTCAAGATTGCCTCCTGCTTCCTAGCTAGCGTATAAGGTTGATGCAAGGAATGAGGCTCATGTAATTTCACCGTCACTCTAATCTCTGGTTTAAGTCCTTTAACGAAAAACCTCACCAAATATTCTTCAGATAGCGTCAACCTGTTGAAATGGTGATCGAATTGCACACAATAGTCTAGGATTGTTCCCTGTTGTTTCAACTCCTTAAAATTACCTACCGGATCATCAAATATTTTTGCATCGAACCGTTGCTTCAAAGCCTTTGTGAACTCCTTCCATTCCACTACTTCTATCTTATTATGATTTCTAACATGCAAATGATACCATTCATGAGCTCGTTCATCCATGTGTAAGATTGTCGCACTCACCTTTATCTTCTTAGAAGTTTGATCCAACAAGAAAAACTGCTCGCATCGATACAACCACAGTTTAATGTTTTCACCATCAAATGGTGGGAATTCAATCCTGCTCATTTTTGTAGGTGTTACGTTCCCGTCTCGCTCTTGTCTTACTGGACTACTCTGCCGTAAGGGTTTGGTCGTTCCGACGTCTCCTCCCTCTTTATGAAAATTATGCAAGAGTAAAGCTCTTAATTATGTCATCTCTTTTTCCACTTTTTCTGTTCTATTTTGAATCTCCAAAAACATCCTCTCATTTCGATCTTGTGGCTCTAAGAACATCCTCTCCATCACACTCTTCAAACTTTACTTTACTCTTCGTAACTTGGTGTCTCTGGTGCTTGCAGCTATCGTGGCTCTTTACAAAGTTGACTTCTTTGATACTAATGTTGTAGACTAAAAATGGATAACAGAATGCGTATAAGTTGATACGATTTTATCAGGAGAGGTGAGAAGAAAAACATCGAGAAGGAGAGAGAAACATATAATCCATTGATTTAGATAGAGAAACAGAAGTTATGCATACAGATTTTTCATGCCGTTGTAGCCGATAGTATTCGGCTTTAATACACACTTATTATACTCTAGTCTCTCATCCAGCTTAATAGCACTGGACCTTTTATTTGAACTCTGCGTTTCGTCATCCTTCTGACGTCTGTAACTATTTCTGTCTTTTTTATTATTATGTATCGTCTTGCTCGTTCTTCTTTGTAATAAATTAGTGCTCGAGCCTAAGAAGAAAAAGAAAAAGAAGGTATTTTTTGTTCATATTTTCAGTCATTTTTTTAATCAAAATGTGATGAGAGTTGTGTACGTATGAGGCAGGACAGATTATCAAAGTTGCTCCAGTGGACAGGACCTATCCTATGTATGAATTGGATAGACATGATTACATATTTACCTAAGAGCGGAAAGAAAATGAATGGAATGCATAGGCAGTGTGAATTGTGAACATACAAGTCAACGTAATATTCGTCCAAAACCAATGGCAATTAATCCAAGGTTTCAGTTGCCAGACTCCGTCGACCATTCTGATTGCGATCCAGTGTTGCAAGGATTACGGACACAGTCACATATAATTTTTCATTAAAATTTAAACATTAATAAATATGGTAATAATTGGCAGATTCAAATTTTGCTGCCTGTTGGTACAAACTCCAATCTCCCCGAAAGACCCTTAGTTACATGGATTCTTCTTCATTGTTACTAGTCCAGCACTTTTATATAGTAAGTCACATGTAGTTGGTCACTTTCAGCATTGCCAAATAACATACATGAACTGAGAAGTATTGACGATATATGGCTGTCAGCTTGACACTTGTGCATGTAATATTGATCTCAATTCCTTCTGGTGATAAGTGACCCCGCATGACCACTTGGCCTAACATGAACTTGACAGTGAACAATGAAAGACCACAGCTTTTCTGCACCTAAACTCACAGGAAAAAGAAGTCCCCATTGAGCCGAAGACTGTCACGGGTCATTCGTGTGCTTTTGGAAATTTCGATATCCAGGTTCTACATAGAACTAACTTATCAAGAAAAATATCAACTGCGTGCCCGTGTTAACGTAAGATCAGGCTTCAAGGTGTTTAAGTTGAGATTGGATACCTTTTTATGATATTTCATTTTGTTGTTTGCACATCTGGTTATAAAAGAACTTTTTTTTGTTTAAAAAAAATTATGAAGAAATAAGTTTGGGTTTGAAACTTCAAATAGATTTATACCAAAGAAGCTTTTTCTCATAAATGATCAAGTTGACCAAAATATTGTATTCTAAGAAGACCTAGAAAATAAAGCACTAGTTTCTTTATGTAATGACGCGCTTAATCAATATGTATGAGCCATAAATTGACATGGTTCAACAAAAGCTTTAATTAGAATAGCTTTGACAACGATTTATTAAAACATAATAGTCCACTTCACCCTTTTAACAGAAGTGATTGAAATTGTACACAGCTACATGATTAATTATTTTCCCCGGTAGACAGGAGGAAATCCATATGTCACTTGTCCGTCTCAGCTGACTAATTCTTCAAAGCTTATTTTGTTACAGCTGTGTCTACAAAAGTAAGAAAAAGAAAACTGAGGAATCAGAACCCATAAGATCCAACGCCGTAACATGGCCGCCATAATTGTCATTCAAAAACAGCTAGCCACAAATAAACTTTCTAAATTCATTTGAGTTGAGCCAAACTTCAAAAGGAGTTCAGATATTTATGTAAATTTTATATAAGTCCCGCGCGGATCTAGCGCGAATTTACAAAATAAATGATTGAAATTTATGAGACAGAATAAAATAAAGTAATATTAAACAGAGGATCTTGTTAATTTCAAAAGATGTTTTATAAAACTTAATTCTATACTTTGGGAAGATTCTCTTTTCACGTAAGTAATTGGCATCGTGCATGGTCCCAATGAATATTGAAAAATGGTAAACCCTAACTCTCATTTCAAATATCTTGTGCCACGCCACTACCCACAGCTTTTTGCTTTTTGTCCTATCAATGCTAACTTATAGCAATGTGGCCTATATAAACAGCCCTTCTCTTCTTCATCATTCCATCATCTCAAACTCCACTTTTCTTCAATACCAACAGAAACATAGCTCCATGGAGAAGCTCATTCTCGCTCTTTTGAGTGTTTTTCTATTTTGTTTTGTAGGATTTGTGCGTGGTGCCACGATAAGTTCATGCAACCAAACCCCTTATCCTGAAGTATGCAACCATTTCATTGGCTCCAATGTCTTGGACGCCCAATTTGCGACTCCACTGGCGTTTCGTGACCAGGCACTTTTAGTTGCATCCACCCAAGCCATGGAGGCTCATAATTTGATCTCTGCCATGGACTTGAGTTCATTTGATCAGCGAGCCAAGTTGGCATGGGCAGATTGCTTAGAGTTGTATCAGGACACTGTATATCATCTCAAAAGATCAATCAACTCTAACAATCCTATCGATGCTCAAACTTGGCTAAGTGCTGCAACTGCTAACCAACAGACATGTCAAAATGGCTTTATTGATTTTAACTTAGTCTCCCATTTGGACTCACTTCCATATATGCTAACCAACTTCTCAAAGTTGCTTAGCAATTCATTGGCCATAAACAACGCCATAGTTTTTTCTTCCTCTTCCCTATACAGCACCAAAAAACAAGGTGGTGGCCGCCGATTACTTAACGGTGACTTCCCTTCGTGGGTTTCCTCCGGTGATCGAAGGCTTCTCCAAGCTGGTGCTGCACCAAAAGCCAATATTGTGGTGGCACAAGATGGTTCTGGGAATTACAAGACCATATCAGAAGCTGTGGCTGCATCGGTCAGTCAACGGAGCGGGACTCAAAGATTTGTTATATACGTTAAAAAGGGAATTTACAAAGAAAATGTAGTGATCAAGAGGAAAATCAAGAATTTAATGTTTATAGGAGACGGGATTGATGCTACGATTGTTACTGGCAATAAGAATGCTCAAGATGGCTCCACAACATTTGCCTCAGCGACTTTCGGTAAGATTTCTGGTCGATATATATAAATTTTATAGTTTAAAACAAGTAGTCATTTGACCACCAGATTCCTATTAGAAGCCGCTATTGACTAGTTTTGGTTGTCCATTCTTACGAACCTCCATGAGTCCATGTTATCTATATAATCTTATTATTTGTATCACTCTAGCTGCGTGGAAAAGTGCATGCCTATATTCTTTTACGTAGACACACATACGTCCTATATTGTGAAGTGGGTAAGAACATAAAACCCTATTTGTTCATGCAAAATTGGAGACATTTATAGCTGCCCACGAGTAACATCTTTCTAGCTAATATTTGTCTTTTTACATTAAAAAAGATAAAAAAAATCTACCCAAGTCTAGATGTTGACAGGTTTTAAACATAAATCAGGTGGAAGAAGTAAACAAAAACTATACCAACTTTTCTTTATTGATGGATCGGTGGCGTTGCTTTTTTCTAAGTTTATTTTAAACCTTTCCCATTAAATTATCTGATATGTAACATTAAGATCTCTCCATGCATTTAGAAAAAGCAAAGTCATTTTTTTTGGTCAATTATAGGAAACTGGGGACATAGCTACCATGACAATATATTATCTTATATCATCTTATCTAATTTCCGTACGAATAACACGACATTCCTTTCTTTAAATCTATTTTCTCTCTTTTGCACCATCAAAAGCTTCAAAACAATACAGTAATAACTTTAGTCAACTGGTGTAAACGATTAATCACTTCATTTATGGCTGTCCCTATAGTTAAAAATTAAAAGAAAACAATAATGAATTTGAACATCATGGTCTTCCATAATTCTTATCTAGAATACTAGAAACAATACATCTTTTTACTCACGCATAAAATTACTTGGTCTTCCTAGGTGTTTCTGGCGATGGCTTCGTCGCCAAGGACATGACGTTCGAGAACACGGCAGGACCACAGAAACACCAAGCAGTAGCCCTCCGGTCTGGCTCCGATTTCTCAGTTTTCTACAGATGCAGCTTCAAGGGCTATCAGGACACCTTATATGTGTACGCTCTCAGACAATTCTACAGAGACTGTGACATTTATGGAACAATAGACTTCATATTCGGTGATGCGGTTGCTATGATTCAAAACTGCAACATATACGTAAGGAGACCGATGAGTAACCAATGGACCACCGTCACTGCACAAGCCAGAACCGACCCTAATGAGAACACCGGCATAGTTGTACATAATTCTGTGGTTACTGCAGCGTCGGATTTGAGACCCGTCCAGGGTTCGATTAAGACATATTTGGGGAGGCCATGGCAGAAATATTCAAGGACTGTGTTCATGAAAAGTACTTTGGATAGTCTTGTCGACCCTTCTGGCTGGTTACCGTGGAGTGGGAGTTTTGCTTTGAGTACTCTGTATTATGCCGAGTATATGAACACTGGGGGAGGCTCGGGTACTTCGGGTAGGGTTAAGTGGCCGGGATATCATGTTTTAACTAGCCCCACAGAGGCCGGGAAATTCACTGTCGGGAGCCTTTTGGCCGGAGGATCTTGGATTGCGGCCAGTGGAGTGCCTTTCGTTTCAGGGTTATAAGTTGCCGTTGAAGGAATGAAGATTGAGGATAAAGGTGTTTTCGTGATTTGCAACTGTGATAAGATGGTGACCTAAAGTGGCTAAGTTGTCACATACTGGTCTTCGGTTTCTTGTGAACTGTATGGCTACTACTAGCTAGCTATTTGTGGAACAAATTGTGGTAAATTATACTTGTTTTCCCGTAAATTTATTGATCTACATAGACCAGGAACATAATGCAAGACGCCTTGTAATAAATTATTAAGACAAGAACATAATTGTATACTGATTTCGTTGTCTATATACAAGGATTTAGTTGTGCACTTTTCCTATTCTTTTTTTAAATAATTTTTTTTCAATAAGAGAAAATTAAGACTATGGTCTTTCCTCAATTTGCTAGTCATGAACATAACTTATTTTAAATGTGCGTTCTTTTTCTTTCATAAGAAAAAGCGAACAAATATATAAGACCTCAAAAAAATTCAAATTCTTACTTATGTCTTAATTTTAACATGTCTTGAATAATAAAGCTTATTCAATAGTCTATATTTTAGGCTTCGAGTTAGCTCTCAAAAGAGAATTTAAAATATTTCGATTTTATATTATATTTCGATATTGCAACCATTCTTGTAAGAAAACACCTTGTAAGCCACAAGGTGTAGAGAACACCAAAGCCCAGCATAGATTTTAAGATCATTAACAAAAATAAAAAGTTAGCAGAGAAATTAGAGGAGAAAATTATGAGTCAAAAAGAATAAAGCAGTAAATTAAATATTTGTAGGAAAAGCAGAAGAATGAGAGACAAGATCCTCTGTTCAATTTTACAATGTCTTATTATGTCCAGTAAATTTCAACCATTTATTTCTGCGGGACTTGTATTTATTTATGTGAGATCTATACGAAATTTATATAAATAAATAATTAAAATTTAATAGACATAATAAGACATCATAAAATTAGACATAACATCGAAGAATAACGGAGGTCGGTGATTTGAAGTAAAAGTAGAGATTTGACACAATAAACGAAAGGGCGTAAGAGAAAACAAATAGAGCTACTTACTCTTTTGCTTAAGAACTTTGACTTTTAATACCACGTCTATTCAGACAGTGTTGCATGAGAACATCATGATTTGCCGTGTAATGTTAAGCTGACCTATTCATTGACAGCTATTATGCATAGATCAAATTAACAAATTTGATCTCATTATATTATACTATATATTTATTTTACTTCAGCCACACTCAGCCTCAATTGAATTTCTTCTGATCAAATGGCACTTAAAATCAAGTGCCACATTAAGGCAACAGATTATCTGTCTAATATTATCCTGTCTTATTTTGTTCATGAAATTTTAACCATTTATTTTGTATGACTCACGCGGAATCCACGCGGGACTTACACAGAATTTACATAAATAAACGACTGAGATTTATTGGACACAATAAAACACCATAATATTAGACAGGAGATCTGGACTCTCACATTAGACCAACTTCATTGACACAAAGTTAAATGATTTATAACATAATCCTGTAGTCATCATATATATATAAATATATACACCAGCACATAGGCAGGCATATGCAATTGTATATATTCGTGTACAATCGAATTTGCAAAGCTGCTAGGTTGTTTAATTATTTATGCATATACTTTATGTACTATCCACGTTCAACAACTGCTGCTTGGTTTATTTACGTGGTTACAATTAGACCGCTGAAGCCAAGATATCAACGGCAGACAGCATAATCCGAATTGGATGGTGATGCATAATTATGTATTTGTCTTTCGTCGTTCTCTTGAAAGGCAAGACTTTGTCTATGTGGATATAAAAGGGTTAGCCTAGCAAAGTGGTCGAGACTCGTTCTTCGATCCACTAATGGTCCCTGTTCTAACACCAAAATCAGTGGACTCAAATGACAAATACTAAAATTTCAAACGTAATGATGATTATAATGAAAAAAAGTCACAGCAATTATTGCTTGAGGTTGAATGTGACGCATGCCGGTTTGTTTCATATCGATCAGTGACATAATCTTATCTTATACAGCCTTAATGGACCAATGCCAGTTAATTATGATCGTGACCTTTGCTTGAGAAAGTGACCATACTATTTATGATTTAGAAGCATTCCTACGTTATGGAATGGGAGAGACAAGCTTAACTAATTAATAAGGACAAGCTTAACTAATTAATAAGGACTTAATGCGCGTTACCCTTGTTAAGCTAATCTTTATCCTCATCCTGTAAATTCAAATAATGCAATCTTTTTTTTAATTTTAAATTTGTAATCTTCATTTATATTTCTGATATATATAATCTTCATGAGGTAGACGTAATTTTCATATGATAGCCTATGTTATGTATGCATAAATATATGTAATCTTAATACTGATGTGCCGATACAAAATAATACGCGAGGAAACATTATATCTCTTTATTCTTGATACGATATTAGAGTGCGCATTTGATGCAACATAATGAGTCATAATCCTATTATTCTTCTTTTTACCTCTATTGCCAATTAAAATTTGGTTGTTAAACTTCAATACCTCTGTGCCAAACTAGCGTTCCCTGCCTTGACCCATGCTCCAACTTCTGCACCAGCCATCCTCAAACCACCATCTACGGATAATGCAGGCGCAATGCATACTAGACTAGCTTAAAACAAAGTGAGTAGAAACCCACTTGCCCAAAATAACATTGATATGCTCCAAATTCGGAGGCTGATGCTCCTGTCTCCCTATTTAAGGTTCTCCAACCAGGATGAAAAAGTGGTAAACAACTATTGTGTGCTATTTTCTTGATAAGAGATTATCATTCCCCCAAGTTAATCATTGGGTGAATATTAACAGGAGACTGCTGGGGTTGGAAAGTGTCATGATAATTGAAGAAGATTTCTTGTCTTTAAATTTTCCTTAGAAGATAATGCGGACAAGGTGATTGAGCAAGAACCCTGGATAATCAAGGTAGACGTATAATTGTTTAAAAATGCAGACTAAGGCTATCATTAGATAAGACTAGGATGAACTTCATCCTTATTTAACTTCCACTAGGTACCTTTTGAATACTAGTTTTTCATAGGGTGTGAGCCACATTCCTCGTTCCATCAGGTGTCCCCACGAAAAATTTTAGGAGAATAGGTTTTGCCTGATTATGTATTGAAGTTGATCTCAATATTAAGATCAAAATGTTAGTTGACTTGATGATGGAATATAAGTAAATGATACATTAAAAGTCTCTTATCTATAGAAACCAATAAAAAGAGACCAAGTTCAGATTTGAAACCAAAGGATAAAGAAAATCTACAAGATGCCTATACCTCAAAAATCCAGAATTCAGAAGAGATACGATGAGGCTAATGTTCGCTCTATTGATCTTTTTATAAATGAGGCCAAGTAAATGCCTAGATACCTCTCTAAGTTTCTCTTTAAATTCTATAAATTTTATATCCTAGATATCTCTTTAGACTTTTTTGCAATGTTTTAAAAACCGGACCGGACATTAAACCGGTCGAAGGAAAGGTTTAAGGTTTAGAGGTTCAACCGGTAGTGAACCGCTATAAAACCGGTATATAATAAATAAGAAGTAAAACT